>WNWU01000089.1:1916404-2011524 GCA_012654045.1 Ptyas mucosa
GTGTAACCCTCAAGATTGTGCAGGAAACAAAATTTAAAATTCATAGTTTTAAGTCAGTGGGTTTTTTTTATAATTATTCATATGACTTATATCCTGTCTTCTGCTACTAAAGCAGCTAACTAATTATTAAAATTAAAAGTACAAAAAATTAAATTATTATTAATTCATCAATTAATTAAATAAAGCCCTGGCAAAAGAGAATGGGAGGGCAAAATAACTTCTATGATAATGTAGCCCACAACCTGGGAGCAATGCCAGGAGCAACGTTCTCTCCTCTTCCCCAGAGAAATGGACTCTGAGATAAAGAATGGATAGTTTAGTATCCAGTTAGATAAATGAGAGAAATGTTTTCCTGTAAGCCAGTCGGGTTTTTAAAAGTTAACACTAATATTCTAAACAATACTTGGAAAGCAATGAGTCACCTAGGCAGATATTTCAGTATAGGCACATTTGACTCTTCTATCTTGTGCTAGTTTATATCTAGCTGTACCAGGGGTGAAATCTAAAATTTGTTACTACTGGTTCTGTGGGCGTGGCTTGGGGGGGGTTAATGTGACTCTGTGGGTGTGGCCAACCTTTTTTTTTTTTACTTTTAAAAGCATTTTTTCTACAACTTCTTCAGCTGAAGAGGTTGCAGGGAAAAAATGCCTTTAAAAGCCTCTGATGATTGCGTGGCTCAGTTGGGATCGCCAGAGGTTTTTAAAGGCATTTTTTCCCGCTACAATCTCTTCGGCCGAAGAGGTTGCAGAAAAAAATGCTTTTAGAAGCCTCTGGCGATCCCAGCTGAGCCACGCAATCATCAGAGGCTTTTTTTTTTACTTTTAAAAGCATTTTTTTGGCCAAAAAGGTTGTATTAAAAATGCTTTTAAAAGTAAAAAAAATGGCCTCTGATGATCTTGTAGCTTAGCTGGGCATGGGGGGGAGGGCGCAGGGATTTTTGCTACCGGTTCTCCAAACCACCCGCTGCCATCTCTACTGGATCAAGCGATCCGGTCCGAACCGGGAGCATTTCACCCCTGAGCTGTACCATGTTTTGAGCCAGCTGAACTTTGCAGTACTTTTCAAGGCTGGCTGTTAGTAGCATACATTACAACAGCTGAGATGGAGTGTGATCGGGTTGTGGATAAAATTTGCTAAATTTGAAGTAACATACTAGTTATAATTGCACAAATAGGTTTTTCATCACAGGTGCCAGCATGACTAAGGATTAAAGAGCATTTCCAATCCATAGATTCTAGAGAGAGCAGAACCTTATCTGGACTCTTGGCCTCTGATTCCAGTTTACTGTTGCTCAGTATCCCCTCTCATTGGTTTTGGAGTTTTTGGCATTTGTATTTAACACTGTTTAACGCTGTTTACTTTGTAGGAGTTCACTTCATTCCTAGTAGATTCTTGCTATCAGCTTCACCAGACATATCTTCAAATATACAGGTAAATGAAACATAGCTAATAACTCTTTGATTTTACTGTAGAATGCTCCCTCTATCTGTGTTTTCTGAGCTTGAATATGGAACTAATTTGAAAGCCATTTTCCAGATATGATTCTCAAATTTGGAATTACAAAGCTGGAATTTTTGGTATTCAAGAAATGAGCCACATAAACTAAAGTCCAGTGCTGAGTGTATGCTGAATGAGTCTGTGATGGTGTTGCTATATTATGGATTATAATAAGCAAAAGCATAATTGCCTGCCTTCCCAAATCCTACGCCTTACATATAACTAACCTCCATAGCCATGGAACTTAAAAATATTAAATTGTTTTCCTGTAAGCAGTATACTGTTTCAAGGGATCTCTGGTTCAGATAGCAACAATAACATCTCCAAACAAAAACCATTCCACTACTTCTCTGCTGTTCCTCAGATTTAATTGTTAAATGAATGGGGGTATTAACAACCAGGAAAAAAAACTTTGAATTTGGAGTCTTTGGGAAGCATATTGTCCTATTAGATAACAGGTAGTTGAAAAACATACAGCAAACACATTGATCACTAGAAGAGAGAATGCTAGCTATCATGGGCTGGAAAGCGCCTAAATTTTGTATTATTCAGAACTGGAACAGAAATTAAAGTAGACTGAAGATAGAGAAGCTCAAAATTTATTTATTTATTTATTTATTAAATTCATATGCCGTCCATTTACCCAATGTTTATGTAGTGTGTGATATTGTCCTTCCGCATATTACTATTTCGTATAAACAAATACTTTTTATCATATTTCTATCTACCACCACTTCTTGCTTAGCCAAATTTAAGTCAGTTTAGGATCTTTGCCCTCTATAGGCAAATACACTGACTGATTTTTACCCCATTGCAAGAAGAATGGGTCAATCATGATGTCCCTGTATTGAAATGAAAACTTCTGTGAGAAAATCCCAACATGCAATGCAAAATAAATCCTTAGTAAGACCACACCTGGAATATTGGATTCAGTTTTGGTCACCACATTACAAAAAAGATGTTGAGACTTAGGAAAAAGTGCAGAGAAGGGCAACTAAAGGCCTGGAGATTAAAACATATAAAGAACGGTTGCAGGAATTGGGTATGGCTAGTCTGGAGAAGAGAATGATTAGGGGTGATAGGATAGGAGTATTCCAGCATTTGAGGGGCTGCCACAAAGAAGAAGTCAACTTATTTTCCAAAGCACCAGAAGCTGTGTCCAAATCCTGTTCAGAAAGGCCATGACACACTACAGCACCACAACACTAAGAAAAGCAGAAGAGAAACGGCTGCTTGATGTCTTTCTCCCTAATGGCTATCCCAAAAACTTCATATTCTGACATACAGCACCAAATCACAACACAACACACAGCCAACCACCATGCAAAAACTAACCCTACTGTACACCAAAGGAGTGTCGGAAATGACAGCCAGAATCTGCCAACTCCTAGGAATAAACCCACAGCCACACTCCACCAGGAATTATCCAGAACCAAAGACAAAATACAGAAGGATGAAAGAAACAATGTAATCTACAAAATCAACTGTAACCATTGAAACCAATTCTATGTAGGACAATCATCTCATCAATTAAAAACCAGGACCCACGAACACTGGCTGACAGTCAAACGCCACAATCCCAAATCCTTAATCTCTACCCACACTGACACCAATCAGCACCAGTTCAATTGGAGCACAAAGATCATTGGCCACGCTACCACCCGCCACACTTGTGAGTTCATCGAAGCCTGGCACTCCACAAGCAATTCCATCAACAGACACATTGACCTACAACCAGCCTACAAACCCCTCAGAATCCAAATCTACCACACAGCGAACCAGAGACAGCATCGACCCTCAACCAACCCATGCAACCCACCCCCCACCAGCAGTTCACCTCCCAGTGACCCTGTCTTGATGTAATCTTATCACAAGACCCATCACAGGACTCACAGCTGGCCCATCACAAGATCTCACTCAACACACCTGAAGCCCTTATAAACAGAAGAACACCAGTACTGACATGCCCTAAACTGCTGAAGATGTTACATAGCCTGGTAACGAAATGTTCAGAAACTAATCCACAAGCTTGGAGAAATCTATCTGTGTTCTCTCATGGTAATTGATCACCCCCAAGAAATTTGTCCTGTATTTCTTTATTGCTATACAATTTCTTAATTAAAAAGTATTGAGCAAGATGCTTCAGACCGTGATGGTAGTCCAATATCAGTCTCACTTCTACTGTAGAAAAAGCTAAAATACAGGTGAGAGTGCTTTGAACATTATCTTTAGTTTTTATAAAAAAGAAGGGATATAAATCTAACAAAGGTTTAGATCCTTTACAATAGAGTATGGAAAGAAGCCATTTGATTCCTGGACCAATGGATTCCTGAACTGTTTAATTCCCACATAAAAGTTTAATTTCTACATGAAATAATGGAGATTGCAACTGAGCATCTTCTGTATGTCAAATAAAAACAAGAAAGAATGCATTGGTGATTTTTTTCCCGGTAATTCAGGAAATGCTGAATTTGCAGGAGGAGAACCATTTTAGTCTGTAGATGTCAATAATCAGAAATGGTCTGGTAATACAGATAGTCCTTGGCTTACAATCATTCATTTAGTGACCATTTGAAGTTAAAACAGCACTGAAAAAAGTGATTTATAACTGTTTTTCACACAACTGTTGTGGCATGCCCATGGTCATGAGATTAAAATTCACACACTTGGCAACTGACTCATAATTATGATGGTTGCAGTGTCCCAGGGTAATGTGATCCCCTTTTGCAACCTGAGAAGCAAAGTCAATGGGGAAGCTAGGTTCACATAACTGGGTTATTAACTTGACAATTCCTTAACTGTGTGGCAAGAAAGATTGTAAAATGGGGCAAAACTCACTTAGGAACAGAAATTTTGGGCTCAATTGTGGTCATAGGTTGAGGACTACCTGTACTTTTTAAGACTAACAATTTTGTAAATAAGATTTTGTAAACTAAACTCAGTTTTCCTCCCTGCCTCAGCATATTTAAATCTGATATCAATTAAGCCCTCCCATATGTGTTGACTAAATTGTAGCTCACAATAGCTTATGCTTTATAGTACATTGGTTATCTTATAAGGTCTTTCTGAAGTGCTAAATGCAACCATTGAACTTCTAATCAGTTGGGAATAAGATATTTGAAAATCTGTAAATGGCTCTGCTTTGTACTGTTTTGAATCCTAAAAGTTCATTTTTTTTTCATTTAATATTATACCTCAATAGTTAAGGGCATGTTGAGTACTGTATAAGAAATAAGACTTGCATAATGCATACAGCAATGAGACACTCTGCATTCTTTTTCTACAGTAAGTTTCCACCAAGTCTTCATAGTCTGGTGATTTCCGAGGCTCATCAGGATGAAATAGCCAGGGGATTCCTAATGTCACTGGATTCTCTCCTCCTCCCGTTACTTTCCTTTAGGCCTTTCGTAGAAGTCGTGTTAAGTAAAACTTTAGGTAGGTTTAAAAGTCCTGAATATGCTCCAGTATTTTAACTTGTCACAAAGGAATATTACTATATATACAAAGGCTCTTTTCCTTATTCGTCTCTTGTAAAATATAGACTCACTGCAACAGTATTGCGTGCATTTTCAAATTTAATGTTGACATAACCTGCTTAATTCAAGATTTTTTTATTTTCTTCTAGCTAATGGGATTTTCAGACAAAAATAAAGTAAGAAATATGTTAGCTGCATCTGATTTCTTTACTTTTATAGATACATCGTAGCTCAAGCATGAGTAATTATGATTGGTTCTAACTCTTCAAACTGCTAATTAGAACTGAGATTAACTACCAAAGCAGGAAAGAAAGATAAATACAGTTTAAACTTTTGGAAAATGAACAGCAAATATTTTTAAAATATAGTTTTCCTAGTAAGATAGTTTAGGTTGTCATTACAAATTTCAGTTCCATGCACTATCAACATATAAATTCTAGTATTTCTAGGGCTGTACATTTTTGTGGATTAGTTAGACTTGTCAATACAAATTATGTATTTGTTTTGTTATTTATTTAACCAAAATGTAATTGCTGTCTTATTTTTCCAAATTCCAAACTTCAGCGCTCTCTCCTGAGCTGCATTTTCCACAGTGTCAGCTTCTTCTTTCTCTAATGGAGATGTTACCATCCCAGCCCCAGGATGTGCAGGCCCTGTGGAACAGAGGAAGTCAGCTCCCAGAAGAGATTCCCAGGTGCTTTCTACTGCCATGAATCTGTGTTGGCATATGTGGGTGTATTTGAGCCTGATTATTCTCTGCTGATAAGCCAAGACCTTGACACGTCCTGAACTTACTTTATGAAAACAGATTATATTGTTCTAGTGAAGGAAATGTAGTATTTGGTTTTAATGAAGCAAGTGAAATTCAACACTGAGTTTTAAATTAGTCTGTTTACGATACTAATGATGACATACTAACTTATATTTGACTTATATAATTGGTGTCATCCTTCAGTTTGTTTTTTCCAGAAATCTAGTGATTAATAATACGCTTCAGTCGCTATTTGTTTTAGTGATGTGTGATGACGAGTACCAAGGAACTTTGTAGAGCATGAACTCTTCTGTTCTGTTTCCTCACAGGTTGCCCTTGTTTGCAGCCTTACTGCTTAGTCTTCAGCAGTGCCCTAGCGAGCTCTCCCTTCCTGTCTTCTTGCAAAGAGCAACAGAGACAGAACAAGCTGAGGGCCCTCTCACCTTTTACCACTATGTTTGCATCCACTTGTGTACCTTTATAACATCCCTCTCAGTTTCACATTTCCATTTACTGGTAAGGAATATTGCAACTCTTAACTTGAAAGAGCTTTTAAACTTTAAAATCAGGCATTTATTTTGGGAGATTTGGATAGATCATGCTTCACTAATGTGGATTACACTAGTACATCAATAACTGATTTAAAAATAAAAGAAATGCACACAATATATTATCATTATTAAAATTGAGCTCTTATTAGCTTCACCTTTCAGTACATTGTTGCTCTTTCCTCCATCCATTTCCCCATTGCCTCTGATCCTGGTAAATTACTCATTATTTATCTTACTGATACTTTATTCAGAATATATTTTCTCTAAATCTCTACATTTCATATTGTAGCCTTGTGTTATTTGTTGGTGATAATGTGATATATATGGTCAGATTTCTCCCAGAGGTGGGGGGGGTGTCACATAATGTAACAACTGGTTTGGCCAAAACCAAAAATGTGAGCGCACATGCACGCTCGCTCACTTTGCTCACGCGTGGCCTAAAAAACTGGCAATTATATACAACGGGATAGTGCCAGGGCAGGTGGGCTGGCCCAGCCACTGGTTGGAACTGCCGATTCACCCAAACCGGTCTGAACCGGCAGCAGCCCACCTCTGCTTTCTTCCAAATAGAATCATGATTTCTTAATGCAACAATTATCATGTATAATTTCAAAATATGCTCAAAGCTGCTAGTCAGATCCTAAAGTATTTTTCTGTAGTTCTATTCAGCTGGGATTCTGCCTTTTCTCTTTACTGCCTATGGGATGACAATTAAAAAACCAACTTTTGGTTTCTCTGTGTCTGTTTGTTATCTGTTTAATGTTTAGGAATCTTTCCTGCTGGAAACTGTATTAGGTCCAAATATGATCATGGCTCTCCTAGCTATGGATGTCTGGTGCTTCCTTGCCCGGTAAGATCAAAGATGTGCTGAAGGATGAGGGGCTACAATAAAGGGTGACACAAGAGCTGCTTATCTACTTATCCATTACATTACAGTTATTCCATTTTTTTCCATTCAGGGTAAAAATGCGCTTGCTTAGAACTAAATGAAAATTTGAATTCAGATGTTCCCATTGAAAGATCATTCCAGAATAATAGTGATTGACTGCCCATGGATTTATATACTAATCTTGCTGTCTTGCTCATCTTCTAGATATGGAACAGAAGACCTATGTGCACACCATGCATTTATAATAGCACACGTGGTAAGCGGCATTTGGTTTTCTTATGAAAAGCTAATTTGAACTAAGCAGAAATAGTAAACTCAGGCAAAGAACAATGTGAAGTTTAAATGGTCCAATTCCAGAGTTTTTGATACCTTGGAAAGTGTTATTTTATAATAATAGGGAAATGTTAATTTCTCCCCTCCTTTGCCTGACTTGCTTATACACAAAATGGTAAATGCTGCTTTTGTAATTTAGAAAAACAGGAGTAAAGAAAAAATAATCAAATTGATTACTGCATTGGTGATGATGGGCACATATCTAAGCTGAGTGCTTTCAGATTACTTAAAGCTGTATTCCTGGCCAAGCCAGTGTTTCTCTTGGGGCTCTTTCCCTGAAATGTTGCTACTTGGATGAAATTCTTTTGGAGTGCTCAGTTGTGATTAATTTTGGTAAGCATTTTTTAAAATGTGTTTTGTATTTTTACTTAAGTTGTCAGGACCTTTACTAAACCATTTCTTGTCTTTTGTGTGCTCTGATATTAAACTTCTAAATAAGAAGAAATTCTTCTTATGAAAGCAAAATAAGTGCATTTGAAGAGATTGATATGAAAAGGATATTGGTCAGTTAGGCTAGATAGTCTTTATGGCAGATATTTTGCATTTCTGATGACGAATGTATAAATGTTGAGATAATTATGATGATGGATTAATTGCTGCCTAAAATTAGGCCAATCTGTACATAGGTGCAGATTCTGGGCATTCAGATGAAGTTGATTAAATATTGTTTCGTTTAAAAACCATCTGTTTTGTGTTCAAATTTAGGTAAAAGCTTGTCCTGCTGAGTGTTATCAAGTCTCTTTCCTAGGGGTGCTATTACGACGTTTGCTCTTTCTGATGGCCCCAGATCACCAGGCAAGTGTCACCTGGGTCAGCTTATAAATATTGAGCTATCCTTCTTCAATGTGAATATCAACTCACTAGCTAATATGAATCAGGTTTTTTTGTTTGTTTGCAATGAATGGTAAAATACTGTGTTTTCCCGAAAATAAGACCCTGTCTTATATTTCTTTGAAGCCCGAAATAAGGGCTTGGCCTTATTTTCAGGGGGTCTTATTACTTTGGGGCACAATTTGGGGGTGGCAGGTGGGGAGGGGGAGAAAGCTTAAAGGCCCAGCATGGTGCTTCCTGTAGACCGCCCACCTTCGCTCTCCTTCGACCGCCCCTCTCCAAGTGCTCCGCGCAGCCTCCCCTCCCCTCGAGCCAAACCACCCAAGAGGCGCGCACAAAGAGCCTGGTGGCACAGTAGACTAAGCACTGTAATTAACATTCAACTGCCTGCAATTACTGCAAGTTCAAATCTCACCAGGCTCGAGGTTGACTCAGCCTTCCATCCTTTCTAAGATAGGTAAAATGAGGACTTAGATTGTGGGGTCAATAAGCTGACTTTGTATAAATATTGTATAAATATACAAAAGTATGAAGGCTATTGCTTAACGCATTGTAAGGCGCTCTGAGTCTCCGGAGAAGGGTGGCATATAAATCAATTTTTTTTTAAAAATCGCTCACAGCAGCGAGCCAAACCCATCCAGACCCTCACCACTTTCAGTCGCTGCCTCCCTGGCCTGAGGCTCCCGCAGCGCACCCGTTCACTTAGTGGTTTCTCTCTCTCTCTCTCCCTCTCCCTCCCCCCCCCCTCTCTCTCTCTCACACACACACACCATTCTTTCTTTGGGATCGCAACACAGATGCCCTTTCCAGAATTGCAAGGCTGAAGGCTTCGATTGGAGCATTTTGGGGATGTGTGTCTGTGCTGCAATCCCAAGTAAAGAAAGATCAGCAGGAAAAGGGGGAGGAGGCCGGCAGCTGGGGAGGTGCTCTGGAGATCTAGGCTGAGTTGCACAGCTCTCGATGGCTCAGCTGATCAGCAGGCAGCAATTAAGGGGCTGAACCTCCAGGAGGTGACTGGGGAAGGGAAGGGCTGCCTTCTATGCTGGCCATGCCCACCCCTTGACTAGGGCTTATTTTGGGGGGAGAACACATATTTATGCCCACCCCAAAAATCAGGCTTGGCCTTATTTTCAGGACGTGTCCTATTTTCTGGGAAACACAGTATACTTGCTCATTATTGCAGGACACTTTATTTCCGATGATTAATTATAACATGGAATGAAAAAGGAAGATTTTCTTTTCCCTTAATTTGATTATCAATTACTTTTCCACCTGGTATTTAAAATGGCTAGAAATACCTTTCAATGTTCTTCATTGTGGTCTCTGTGTTTCTATCATGGGCCTTTTGTGGCTGCTCATGATATATTTTAGAGCAGGGTAGACAGCAGCCAGTAGGCTTCTATGCATTCCCAGGGCTCCTGTCATAAATATTTCTGAAATTAGTGTCACAATTCCCATCAATTGGAGACAACCAATACATGGAAATTATTGTATAAGTCCCCAAATAGGTTTTGCATAATTTAAAAATCAGAGCCCTTCCCACAAAACAAAAACACACTTCTGAAAACTAGGCAGAAGCCTCTTTGGGTTTCTGTATTTAGTAAACAGCTTATAAATGATGATAGCCTAAAAGTGACATTGGTGGCTTGTGACAGGGTTTTGCTTGTATTTGTATGAGAAGAGGAATAGTTGAATGTAATTCTAAAAAAATCACCGTGGAAAGGTTGTTAAAATTGCATTCCTCAGAACATCTAACTGACTGAAGATTTCTTTTCAGCCTTTTCTTTTAGTATTAAAAGTATAAATACATTTTAGAGTTATTGCTGGGGTGGAAGACAGTTATATTCTGGATAGAAGAGTAAATTGTTGAATTTTTTCCACTTTCATGCAGTGCTTATCCCATGCTTTTGTTTTCATTTCTTTATAGTTAAAATTCACCCAAAAGTTTCTTCCAAAAGATTCTGAGAACTTACTACTGTGGCAACACCTTTCTCTCCAGGCTCTGTTACCATTACATAGACATCAGGTTGCTCATGAACTTTTTGTGGCAGGACTTGTGCGATGTCAGGAGTGGCTGAATAGTGAAAAGTCATTGAATGAACTTCCACAAATAGTAAGAAAAAGTGTGAATCGAAGGATTCTTTTTATGAATTAAAAACTCATGGGGGCTGTTTTGTCTTCCTTAGTTCCCATCTTTTCTGAGAAGCTTGCACATATAGATAGACAGACCAATATCCTGTGGTTTTTCATAATACGGGATTTAATGATTACTGGCTTTATAAAGAGGAGTGGCCCAACTGTATCCAGCACCATCTACTGCAGTGAATCTCCATGAAGGATGGAGAGTTCTGAATTACAAAGCTATTACTTGAAAAGAGAGCGCAATTAGCTATTTTCCTCCTCCTTGTGGTTGCAGAGAAAATCAGAATGTACAGAAATAGCTTCTGCTGCTTTTAGAGAACCAAATATTCCAACAAAAACCCAACATAATTGATTTACCTTAATTTTGGTTTTATAGCGTCTGAACCTCTCTTTAAGTTCCTGTACTAGGCCAATGCTTCTCAATCTTAGCAACTTTAGGAAGCGTGGCTTTCAACTCCAGAATTCCCCAGGCAGTTTGAAGTTCAGACATCTGAAAAGTTGCTGAGATTGAAAAGCACTGCTGTAGGCATTTAATCTTGGAAGATAATTTCATTAGAACTCCATACTGGAGGAGTTGTTCTGTTGCAAGCTGACTCTTACATTATTTCTATCTTCTTACAATTCTTCCCTTGGTTCCTAGAACATGGCTCTCTCAGCCTTGCTGTCTATGTGCCAGAGTGCTAGGGAGACCCTGAAGGAGGAAGAGCAAGCAGCACTGATGGGAGCTCTTGGCCAGATTGCAGTCCATCTGTCAGCTACGCAGGTAAAGAATGTTAATTTCAGCTGCATTTGCTTGACTTCTTTAGATGTAATGAGGGAGATATAAAATATTTTTGTTAGTGAAATGGAAATCGTATTCCATCTTATTCCTGCTTTTTGTTATAATACCTGGAGTTCTACCTCATTGTAATAGCTTCTCAGGACAAATGAAACATCACATCATATAAAATGTGATTGTATTATCTGTTGTGAGCCAGGAGAAAAAAGTTTTGTGCAGCCCCCATTTATCTTTGGCAAAATGACCGTTTTCAATGGCATGGTTTTTTTCTCCATTTTCTGTGAAATAAGTGTATTAAGCTTCTCTCCTTATATCACTACCATGTTCCCAGAAATCTTAGAAGCCAATGGAGAATAATTTTTTTAAACTGTATCCTCTTATTTAAAAGGTAGTTTAATTCATAATGCATTATTCAAGAAGGGTACCTGCTCTGTAAGTTTTAAAATATGGATTTTAATAAGCCAAGTAGTTGATCAATAATAAAACTGCTCCAACAAAGAAATTATGTATCTCTTCCTGACGTTAATATTAGCAACTGCATGTGTAGTTCCAGAATCTTGTTTAAACAGAGAAATGGGAGCTTGGGGTGACATAAAATGTTACTTTTATCAATTGAGATTTCCAGTCTAGACTGTTTCCAGCAGACGTTTTGCTTGACACTTCAACTTCTCCAGCTGTTCATTGAAAGATTAGAACCACAGTTGCTAATTCAGGTAAGAAAAGATTTGGTGGTGGTAGGCTTGATTTAGATGCAGAATTGACTAATGTACTGCTTTTCAAAGCTAGTTTTAGTTAAATATATATAATGTATAAATAAATAATCTGGGGTTATATCAATTGTGGGAATATGAAAATGCCACATTCCTGCCATTCTTTATCAAATTGTGGAAAGTCTGGTAACGAATAAGCCAAACTACTTCATGCTTCTCAAAGTTCGTTAGTGAATAACTCCAAATTAAAACATCTGAGACAAATGACAGCTAGCCTACATTTGAACACAATCAGTAAAGATGAGCCCTCTATTTCTGGTAACTGGTTCTGCTATCAAAACACTCTCACTGTTAGAAAGGTCTTTCTAACTTGTCATCAGAATCTTCTGTCCTCTAATTTTAAAAAAAGTTTTTTCTATGACCCACTCTCTAGAACAAGAAAAAACATGTCTTTACTTTCGTTGTAACATCTTTTCTGGTATTTGAATTCTGCTATCTTCCTCCATGTTTTCTTAAGGCTAAAAATACAATTACAATTTCACAATTTCTCATTTCACCGTCCTATTTCTATGATTTGTTTATTAAATCTTAATTTTTCATATGTCACAAATGTGGCTGTGCTTGTCTTGCTTAATGAGAGTGCAGGATTTGCTTAATGATGGCAATCAGAACTGCCAGAATTACTGTTGGTAACCGGTGTAGCCCCATGATATTGTACTTTAGAACCGTGCCATTAATGATGGAAATTCAATAATGAAATTGCCATCGTTAACAGAGGACCACCTGTAATTTTGTTCCATTTTAATTTAGGCTCACATTTTGGATGGGTATAGTGTTATAATATATTGATGACATTGAATTCCCTTTCTGTTAGCATAAAATCAGTACAAATTAAACAATAATATATGTGAGAGTGTGATATTCACAAAACAAGATAGGACTATTGCAGTTCTGAGAGAAAGTATAAACTCAGTTCAAAATGAGCTGCTACTTACATAAATGAGTTTTTCAGAATGCTTCAGCACTCATTTTTTATTTTACTGAATATTATATGCAATAGTGTCTTCATGAGCTAAAGGTAGGCAGTTTATCTTATAAAAAGGAAGAAAGGATAAATGAGCAAATTGAATCTTGATCATAAAAAGCAGCATCAAAGATTATTCAATATAATTTATTTTCTGCAATTTTTCTTATATGTATAAGTATAATAAATGATACTTATTTTCTCCATAGATACTTTCACTACAAACTTCACTTTTGCAATTGAATTCCCCTGATCATGTTGTGATTGCAGTGTTAGATTTTCTTTCTTCAGTGGGAAGACCTATTATTCCTCCAGATTTCCAGGTAAATAAAGAGAACTGTCATTCTGTTCTCCCTTTTCTGTATGTATTTTCCTTGATGTAATCTTTGGAACAGTTAGAGTAAAAATAAGGAATAGCAGTTGAGATGTTACTTTTCAGCACTGGCTCCTGAATACTGTATTAATACAAAGAGGAATAATTATTGTAGTCTAAACACGCAGATCTACATTTAGATAAAATGTCCTAAAGCTGAGAAATGTTGACAGGAAGCAGAATTCTCTCTCAGTCTTCAATAACCAATATAGAGGCCAGTGGAGAGGGAAGGTGTGCTACTATTTACAGATAACCAGTCTGTCCTCTACATCAAAGACATATATTAAGATATTATGAGTTATTATAATTAGTGAAGTTACAGAACTATAGGTGACATTCAAATTAACTCTCCTGTCTAGTTGGTAATAAGATAATTGTTTCAAGTCAAGCCAAAGTTTCGGTAGATCTTTACATAAAAAGCCATGGACAAACCAGTTGTTCTGATAGAATATGAAGATGACGGGGCCAATTTAGTTTACTGGCAATACTTAACTAACAAGATGTTTGAATGAAATGAGAGTGCTTGCCTTGGCTTAGTCCATAATAGCAAAGACAAATCTTAATAGTGTGAAAAGGAAGCAATTTACTTGATGTTAATAGGAAATATTTCTGCAGATACCTATAGCCCAGAACTATAGAGAACTCTACAACCTTAAATATCTTATCTCAGATCAGTATATCAAAATGCATATCTGCTCAACATCAGAAGCATATGACAGGGTGATCATGCAAGACATTTGTGATGCAGTGACATTGTGGAGAACAAAAATAAACTGAGTCAAAATCAGGAATTCTTTCTCTGATAGATGTTTCGTTTCATTACGTACAGGGATTATTGCCTGTTTTTTTACAAGAATTCCTATAGATGTCCTAAACTTTGTCACAATAATGAAAATCATAGTTTGAATTGATACATTCTGTGTTGTTGACACAGTTATCTCTTTGGAATAAGAGCTACAGGTTCATACTAACCTATCTCCCTATTTCTCCCCAACCCCCCTTCCCCAAAATGTAGACGAGTTCTTTCAATCTTTCAGAAGTTACAACCATTTTCCCCACCAAAAGATTTAAAAACCAGCTATCCATTTTGATGGAATTTGGATTAGAATAAAAATCTGATTAGTAAATCACATAACAACTTGAAATAATTCAAGTAATCTTCAATTTCTTACAAATGTATCAAAATAAGCAAGATTGGGTAAATCTCAGGTACAGATTTGTCAGTGAGGACTGTGTTTGTTTGGTTTTTCTCTCTTCAAGTACTGGAAAATTGATAGTGTTAGGCCACAAAAAACATACTATAATTTAGAGTGTTTAATGGGATGGAAATTAATTTTTCCAATTTTTTTCAGTGAGGAGTTCTAAAATACATGTTTTTATACCAAGATTTCAAATCTGCTTTTATTTTTGCAATTGCACAATGTTTAGCTTGGTATGGTAAATCCATGCCTGATCATATACTCCACAAAACTCTTGTAACCCAAATACTGTTAATTTTAATCTTCTCAAAATTACACCTTGTGCTACAAAAATTCAAAGTTTTTTCTGCATGAAACTTATCTAGCTAAGTAAAAAATAAAGCATGCAATCATAAACTAATATAAATAAGTAATTATCTGAGTTACAAAAATGTTTAAGTGAGTTTCTTCAAGCCTTGCTTTGATTTGTACTTTGACATCAGCTGCTGACTTGTGTTTCTCATGTGTATACACTCTGCTTGCTGCCTCTGGGACCTGTTTCAGATATCTCTCTATTGATTGGGCATGACAGGGCCATTGTGGTATTTGCATTGGTTCATCAATGAACTTCTTTATTGCTGCTGCAGTCAATTTGCACATCAAAGGTGGATCATATACACCTTTAGACCAGTCAGTCAGCTCCATCAAAGTGGATACTCTGGTGTTGATTAAAGGTGTTTTTCTTGTACATACAGCAAAATCTCCCAGCGCGTCATTATCTTCAATAAAAGCTCAGTCTAGCATAATACCAATGAAGAAGAAAAATAACAGCTCAAAAAAACCCAGCATGGCTGCATAAAGAACTCTCTGCCAAATTGAAACACAAAAACGCCAAGTATAAAAAGTGGAAAGGGGCAGAATATCAGCAAATATTCCACGCCTGCAGAGATGAAGTGAGGAAAGCTAAGGCTCACAATGAACAAAGACTTGCAACAAAAGTAAAAAATCAATTAAAAAAAGCTTCTTCCAACATGTTAAAAACAAGAAAAAAGTCAAGGAAACAAATGGTCCATTGCTGGGAGAAAGTGACAAGAAGGTGACAAGCAACAGGGAGAAAGCAGAAATACTTAACTTGTTTTTTGCATTTGTCTTTACACAAAGGGAAAAAACAGTCCAACCTACCAAAATGAATGATCTAGAAATAGGGGATATAGACATTAAGCCCTTGTCATGGTCAGATCATTCCCTCCTTCGGTTAGACTTTCGAGCCACTACCCTCCACCACAGGGAGACGGAACCAACCAGGTGGTTCCGGACCAGGTGCCTGATGGATCCGGATAGATTCCTGACAGAGCTTGGGCCATTCCCTGAGGCTCTGGTTCACGACCCGACTGAAGAGCTGATGGCCACCTGGGATTGGCGGCCACTGGAGCTTTGGACCGCGTCATGCCTTTGCGGCCTCTGACCTGGTGCCGTTCTCAATTGGCTCCCTGGTTTTCCGAGAAGCTGAGGGAGATGAAGCGCTGGAAAAGACACCTGGAGAGCGACTGGAGGGCCAGCTGCTCCGAATCTGACTGAACACTGGTGAGGTCTCATATTAAAATCTACCTAGTGGCGATAAGAGCGGCAAAGTTTAATTATTTTTCTGCTCTTATTGCGTCTGCAGAGAACCGCCCAGCATCCCTGTTTAGGGTGACCCGCTCCCTCTTTCATGTGGGATCGAGGGAAGACCCCTTGCAGGGTAGGGCTGAGGATTTTGTGCAATTCCTGCATGACAAAGTCACTCAGATTCGGGAAGGCCTGGACTCCGACTGGGTAGATTCAGATGGGGTGACGGAGGTGGGTCTTGAGAGTGTTATCTGGGAGGGGTTTGACTTTGTGACTCCCGAGGACGTGGACAGGATTTTGGGTAGGCTTAGCGCTGCCACATGTTTATTGGACCCGTGTCCCTCCTGGTTGGTGCTGGCCTCCTGGGCGGTCACACGAGGCTGGCTCCAGGGGATTATTAATGTTTTTTTGAATGAGGGTTTCTTCCCTCCCTCCCTGAAGGAGGCGGTGGTGAGGCCCCTCCTCAAGAAGCCTTCCCTGGACCCGGCTGTATTAGCGAACTATCGTCCAGTCTCCAACCTGCACTTTGACATGAAGGTTGTTGAGAGTGTGGTGGCACGACAACTTCCCCAGTTCCTGGATGAAGCTGTCTATCTGGATCCGTTCCAGTCGAGCTTCAGGCCAGGGTACAGCACAGAAACGGCATTGGTCGCATTGGTTGATGATCTCTGGAGGGCTCGGGACAGGGATTGCTTCTCTGTCCTGGTCCTATTAGACCTCTCAGCGGCTTTTGATACCATCGACCATGGTATCATGCTGCGCTGATTGGAAGGGTTGGGAGTGGGCAGCACCGTGTTATGGTGGTTCTCTTCCTTCCTCTATGACCGCACGCAGTTTGTGTTGGCAGGGGAACAGAGGTCAACCTCGAGGCGCCTTGTTTGTGGGGTGCCGCAAGGGTCGGTCCTCTCGCCCCTTCTGTTCAACATTTATGTGAAGCTGCTGGGTGAGATCATCCATAGTTTTGGGGTGAAGTTCCATCAGTATGCTGATGATACTCAGCTGTACATCTCCACCCCGGACCACCCCAATGATGCCCTTGACGTGATGTCCCGATGCCTGGAGGCCGTGCGGATCTGGATGGAGAGAAACAAGCTCAGACTCAACCCATCCAAGATCGAATGGCTGTGGTTTCCGGCATCCCAGTATAGCCAGCTGGCTCCATTGCTGACTATTGGCCCCCTCAGAGAGGGCTCGCAACTTGGGTGTTCTCCTGGATGCACGGCTGTCTTTGGAAGATCATATGACGGCTGTGGCCAGGGGAGCTTTTTAACAGGTTCGCCTAATGCACCAGTTGCGCCCCTTTCTGGACTGGGATGCCTTGCGCACACTCACTCATGCCCTCGTCCACGTCACGTCTGGACTACTGTAACACTCTCTACATGTGGTTCCCCCTGAAGAGCACTTGGAGGCTCCAGCTGGTCCAGAATGCAGCCGCGTGGGTGATTATGGAGGGGACTCGGCGCACCCATGTAACACCTTTCCTGCGCGAGCTGCACTGGCTCCTGGTGGTTTTCCGGGTGCGATTCAAGGTGCTGGTTACCACCTTTAAAGCGCTCCATGGCTTAGGACCTGGGTATGTACGAGATCGCCTGCTGCCACCGATAGCTTCCCACCGGCCAATACGCTCCCACAGAGAGGGACTCCTCAGGGTGCCATTGGCCAAACAATGTCGACTGGCAACACTCAGGGGGAGAGCCTTCTCTTTGGGGGCACCTGCCCTCTGGAATGAACTGCTCCCAGAGAGTCGTATGATCCCCAACCTATGTAGCTTTTGCCGTGCCCTTAACACTCTTATTTCAACAGGCCGGGCTGGCTTAGTAAATGAATTTTAATTGGGTGTTTGTAGTTTTTAATGTAAGGGCCAAATTTTTAATATATTTTAAACTGTTTTTAAATTTTGTGGGTATATGTTTTTTTAATATGGCTGTACACCGCCCTGAGTCCTTCGGGAGAAGGGCGGTATAAAAATTTAATAAACATAAACAAAAATAGCACCATAAATATAGACAAGTTAAAATAGGGAAGAAAATGGTAAGTGAGCACTTGTCTACCCTAGAAGAGTTCAAATCACCAGGACCAGATGGATTACACCCTAAGATTCTGAAGAATTGGCAGATGAGATCTCAGAACCACTGAACTTTCAAAGATCCTGGAGCACCGGGGAACTGCCAGAGGACTGGAAAAGAGCTGATGTAGTTTCCATTTTCAAAAAAGGAAAAAAAATAGACCCAGGAAACTACAGACCTATCAGCCTGACCTCAATACCAGGGAAGATTCTGGAAAAGATACTCAAGCAACGAATCAACGAACACCTAGAAGCAAACAAAGTAATAACCAAAAGCCAACATGGATTTGTCAAAAACAGATCATGCCAAGACTAATCTTATTGCATTCCTTGACAAAGTGACAAAATTAGTGGACCAGAGGAAAGCTGTCGATATAATTTACTTGGACTTCAGTAAGGCAAACCATAACCTACTACTTGATAAAATAGAAAAATGTGGGTTAGATATTATCACCATCAGATGGATTCGTAACTGGCTGACCATCTGCACTCAATGTGTAGTCCTTAATGGAACTGCATCTATATGGAGGGAAGTATGCAGTGGGGTACCCCAAGGCTCTGTTTTAGGCCCCGTACTCTTCAACATCTTCATCAATGATTTGGACGAAGAGATAGTTAGGGAACTCATCAAATTTGCAAATGACACCAAGCTAGCAGGACTAGGCAACACTCCAGAAGATAGGCTAGGAAGATAAGATACAGAAGGATCTTGACAGACTTGAACATTGGGCACTATCTAACAAAATGAAATTCAATGGTGAAAAAAGTAATGTTCTACATTTTAGCAAGAAAAACAAAATACACAGGTATAGTATATGTGGTATCTTGCTCAATAGTAGTAACTGTGAGAGGGATCTTGGAGTCCTAGTGGTCAATCATTTAAATATGAGCCAGCAGTGTGCTGCAGCTGCCAAAAAAAGCCAACACAGTTCTAGGCTGCATAAACAGAGGGATAGAATCAAGAGTACATGAAGTGTTAATACCATTTTATAATGCCTTGGGAAAACCACACTAGGAATATTGCATCTAGTTTTGGTCGTCACAATGTAAGAAGGATGTTGAGATGCTAAAAAGAGTGCAGAGAAGAGCAGCAAAGATGATTAGGGGACTGGAGGCTAAAACATACAAAGAACAATTGCTGGTACTGGAAATGTCTAGTCTGATGAAAAGAAGGACTAGGGGTGATATGATAGCATGTTCCAATATTTCAGGGGCTGCCACAAAGAAGGACTCAAGCTATTCTCCAAAGCACCTGAGGGTAGGACATGAAGCAATGGGTGGAAACTAATCAAGAAGAGAAGCAACTTAGAACTAAAGAGAAATTTCCTGACAATTAGAACAATTAATCAGCGGAACAACTTGCTTCCAGAAGTTGGAAATGCTCCAACACTGGAAGTTTTTAAGAAGAGATTGGATAACCATTTGTCTGAGGTGGCGTAGGGTTTCCTACCTAAGCAGGGGGTTGGACTAGAAGACCTCCAAGGTCCCTTCCAACTCTGTTATTCTATTCTATTCTATTCTATTCTATTCTATTCTATTCTATTCTATTCCCCTCAAGTCAATGATCATTTGCATACCAGCTCTCCTCTTGAATGGCATCTGAACACAAGAGTGTCTGGATTATCATTTCACTGAAAGCATACCATACTGAGCGCTGTATGGTTGGCAAAACAGCATCTACTACAGCCTTCTTTTGCAGTCTGACTTGCTGCAGCTGGAACAATACATCCTATATCCATATACTTGATCAGTAGAGAGATTCTTTACAACATTGTCGCTCAGTGAAATGAGAGGCTCACCAGTTGAAACTCTTGTGAATGAAGGAACAATGTCAAGTTCCGTTGTGGTGTCTAGCATGTTGCCAATTTTACCTGCCCATTTGTTGTTAGACAAGGTCTTCCCATCCAATTTTGTGATTAAGTGTCATAGAGGTAACTTATTCGTGTGGAATGGACACACCAAACAGATAACTTCTGGTCAAGCTTCCTGTTTTGAGCCATTCTCTGGAATGAAATAATAAAGATATCTTCCACCCAGCTCACTGTACACAGATTAATGTTCTTCTTTGATGGTACTGGGGAATTGGTGGTCTGAATTGTTTGTTTTCAGCATAGCTTTAGTTGCTTCAATACGGCCATCGAAGAAGATGCATTCTATTTCGCTCTTCATACAGAGATCATCAAATTCTTGATCTAGAGACTTCATAATTTTTTTCCTGGGCTCTCTTGACTGTATTGTGGTCAACTACAAGTCTCTTGTCTTCTTTGGTGATTAAGCCAGCATCTATGACCGCAGCAGTGGCATGTAGATCAACATCATATTAAATAATTAATGCTCTGCATAGCATCATTTGTTATTTCTAATCTACTGTATTTGTTGTTGTTTTTTGAAGTTGAGGGCACATGTGTTTGGTCTAAGGCTTCATAACTTCCATCACATTCATCTTCCTCATCATTCATCTGTCTGTCTTATTTTCATCATAAGAGATAATTATTTCAATTGTCAGTATTGAAATGTCTGGAATACTTCTCTGCTTATATTTAATGAGCCTCTGTCTCTCATTACCTTGCTGCTTTTGCCTTTTCACTAATCATTTCTCTTCGGGACATCTGGCAACCAATCTGGTGCAATCCAAAAGAACCAATCTGGCTTCTCTTTAACAAAAGCAAGTTCCTTCAATGATACCTTCATCTCCTTAGGGCAGATACAGTTAATGTGAGCTTCTTTTTTGCAGCCAGCAGGGCAGCCGAATTTGGCACACAGAACAATTTGACATTTACAGTTGGGAATGTTAAACAGTTTGTAAAGTTTCACAGTGAAAATCTCTTTGACCTCTAGCTTTCCTCTGCCAAGAGATATATTTTTGGTTTGATCCCAGCTCTTGGATCTTGTTCAAGATTGTCACTCATGAATTAACAACAGGAGTCACAAAAGAATTGTTCACTTGTTCCCACTTTTCAAGCACTTTTGGATATATATCTCTTGCAAGACTGGCTGCTGGGTAGTTTGTAGCATCATCACTACTTTGTTTTCTTAATAGCAGGCCATATCTGAGAATGTCTCACAGTGTTGGGAGTTCAGATGGCAACAAGTCTCTGTCCGTCCCCATTAGATTGCTCGTATGAGTGAATGTTCCCAGTCTTGTTCTTTTTTTAGAAGCCAATACAGATCAGTTATCATACTCAAGGAAACGAGGCCAGCAATATTAACGTTCTCAGGCAAAATAATATTTAATAAAAAGAGAAAGATAGCTAAACCTGTGAAATGAAACCAAAAAATGTTTAAAAGTTATATTTATGTAGTTATTTACCAAGCACATCTAAATTATATTAAAGTGACCTAAAATCTTTACAAGACATGTCATAATTTTTAAGCATCCCTAATGTTCGGAAATTGAAATTGAAAAATTTGACATGCCCTAAATATGGCCATAGTTTTTTCATAGGAGCAGAAATTAGTTGAAGACATTCTATCTGGGCTTGATTCTAAATTTATTTTAAATTAACAGTCACTAGTATGTAAGATATTTCCATTTCTTTACTGCCCTGATGAATATAATTTGTTGGTATACGTCAGTGGTGTCAAACTCAAGGCCCGGGTGCCAGATCTGGCCGGCGTGGTACATAGATCTGGCCGGCGGGGCCACCCTGGAAAACAGTGAAGGAGCCCGTGGTGCTCTGCCAGCAAAAACGGAACTTGGCAGGGCTTCATGCGGCCCTCCCGAGCTCTGTTTCCTCTGGTAAAGGGTTGCAGGAGGCCATCACAGCCAAAAATGAACAGGGAGCCTGTTTTCACTGGCAGAGCGGTTGGGCCATCACAGGCTCCCCCAACATGAGTGATGTCGAGCTGGCCATGCCCACCTTGGCCACAGCCACCCCGGCCCCCCAAGGTCAAACACAACTCTGATGCAGCCCTCAATGAAATCAAGTTTGACACCCCTGGTATACATGAATACATTTTAACAGCTGCAATATGTTATTGCAAGTTAGTTAGTTTGTTCTGGAGGGAGTGAAATGCCATTTGTTATTAGCAATCACTGTTGTGATTTAATTTTAGGGCTGTAGATGAATTATATAGGTCCATCTCTGTAGTTACTACTTTAATGTAGAGCTGTAAATCAAACTAATTGTATTATTCACTTGTTAGGTTCAATTTCTGTCCAGCTTGTCCTGTTTGTTTGGTTCTTTACTGGCTAACAATAGCTGGCTAATACAGCAGCATGCCATAGAATCATTCACTCAATTTGCAGAGGTAAGTCCAATTGTGTTTTTCAAGTTTTAGATAGTCCAAGTTAAGTTGTTTCAGATTGTTGCAAGTAACTAACTCATGATGAAATCCATTTTTGAAGCAGAACCTGTCCTTTAGAGGACTGATCTGTAATGGAATTTGGAGAAATTAGAAGCAACAGAAAGATTTGCCTTGCCCAAAGTACAAATTCAAAATCTCTGCATCTTCCACAGTTTTGGGAAAAGGTAGAATCATATTTCATAACCAGAAGTTTAGAGAAAGTGAGGAAACCATAGAGGAAAGCTAGATTTTTGCCTTTGCCTTACAAATTTTATTTAAACAGTAAGTAGTCTTCTTTTTTCTACAATCCTTTTTTGCATGACAGAATATAGGGAGGGGAACAGCAGGTTGATTATTAGCAATATAATTGTTAGGAAGATTTAACTTTAGCGAGATCAACATCCTTGAATTGCTTATCATACTCATGACTGAGTTTTATTATAGCAGATCATATTTGCTTAGTAACAAGTCATGTTTCTGGAGAAATGGAAATCTTAAACTATGAGCTGTTGAGGACAAGAAAATATGTGAAGAAGTTATATAGTGTTTCTATTTCTTTTGAAGTATTCTGGTTGTAATGTTTATTGTTTTCATAAGATAATTAGTTTCAGTATGGAAAAAATAAGGGAATATGAACAGAGCAGAATCACTACTTTAAATACTTTTAGTATTAAATTTACTGCAACCTAAGTTTCTCTAGTGCTGAATACATTCAGTACTTAGTAGTTATTCTTTGATGCTGCTTGATTGTTACACCTAATAAACCAACTAGTTATCTAAACTTTCCTTACTTTCCTGTTTTGTTTTTATATTAAGGGAACAAGCCATGAACCAATACTTCAGAAATGTTTGAACTCTGTTGAAATCAAAAGCAAAGTTGTTGACTTTCTCTCCAAGGTATACAACAAAATATAAAAGTGACTGCAATCCTAGTGTCAAACCTACTTTTAAACTCAAGTTTCATTAATGAGTGTGCATACTATATCATTTTAAAACACATTGTTCTTGCAGAACAGATAAGAATCTTTATGGGCCTTGGAACATAATCTAGAACATGGGTGTCAAACTCGATTGTGTCACGTGATGTCACTTGATGTATCATGACTTTTTGCAGAGCTGGGGTGGGCGTGGCCTGTGCATGATGCATCCGGCCCGTGGGCCACCAGTTTGATACCCCTGATCTAGAACTTTGGCTAGAGAAGTCACAAGGCCCAATGCATTGCGGAATCCTTCTGAGTGAGATCACACAATTTCTAACTTGTTTTCCTATACAGTATACATTTCAGTACCCAAAGCAGTGATTCTTTTATAGCCTGTGTATAGCTATCCACATTTATTTTAAATATTTATATTGTACAAGTAATCCTTATTTTAGTGACCACAATTGGCACCAACAAACACCCCAGTGATGTGGTTGTTAAGTGGAAAATTTATGATTGTGCTTTCAAATTTACTTTGGCTTTCCTTTTTTCCTTACTCTATTCTTTGGAATACTCACTCAGTGGATAATTATCAAGAATAGAATTAATTTTTTATTTACATTCATTGGAAAGGGAAGGATTACAAGAGAGTAAGCAGGCACACAATGGGGGCTACACATTGAAAGCAGTTCCCTGGCTGTTTGTCTAATGCACTTATGACTCTGTCCTGAGCTGCTTGGGAGGCAAACAAAAGCTGAAAGTGGGAAAATGATTAAAGTCCTGTCAGTTAAAGGCAGCAATCTGCTAATTAAGGTCACAGAAATAAACTTGTTTAACTTGCCATTAGTACCTTTTGGGGAAGCACTGCAGAAAAAGCTCAGGAACACATCACTTCTTTAAGTAATGTCACTGGAGGGAGGGGGAGTAAAGAGTCATGCATACTAACTAGCTGTAATGGTGAACATGTGACTGACAGAGATGCTGCAATGGTCGTGAATGCAGGCATTGATTACAGAATTACTTTTTCATCTCTGTTGTAACTTTGAATGGTCACTGCCTGAGGCAGTCACTAACTGAGATCTATCTGTACTTTTCTAACTGAAGACAACTTGAAAAAAATAACAGATATGGAGATTCTCAGTCATCCAGGTCACGGTTGTCCCAAAAGTATTTTTTTTCAAGAGCAACTGGACTTTCTGGTTTTTCTTTGAAGACATTTTGCTTCTCATCCAAGAAGCTTCTTATTCTTCTCCACCTGTGTGTCTGCTTAATTTTATTCCTCCTTGCCCCATTTCTAGGAGTAAACTAAGGTAACTTCTATGATATGAACTATTAACAATCATTAATTATTGATACTGGTTATTTTTGTTATTCTTTCACAGAGCAATCATATTGAGGAGACACCAAAAGCAAAAGCAGATCGAATGAAAGAAGAAAATGCTCTTTTTATGCACTTCTTCCTGGAGGCCAGAGCTGATGGGCAAAGAGCTCTTATTGAAGAGGTATTCTGTAGTCTTTTCAATGAGAAAGTCTAGCTTCAGAATGACAAGGGTTATCACTGTGTTATTTTTATACTGGAAAATTTAGAGTTAATTGAGAGTACTCACAGATACTGTGACATTAACAACCATTTATATGATCTTAGTTTTTTCATTCATGGGAATTAACTCCAATTAAAATTTACATATCTAAGATGTATATACAGAGGGTATCATAGTTACTAAAGTGATTGCTAGCGAGATGAAATCTTACTTGCAAGAAAAAAGAAAATGCACCCTCTAGTCATCTATTTAACATTGTTCTTATTCAAATGTTGATGTCTAATCATATTAGATGATCAGTGCCTTGAAATTACATTCCAGATCTTCTGAAACTGCAAGTTACTTTAGATCATTTTAAAGATGGAAGTCTGTTCATCTCTTCCTAATATTCTCTGTATAATGGAGGTAGTCCTTGATTAAGGACCGGAATTAAGCCCAAAATTTATGTTGCTATGCAAGTAAATTGAGTTTTGCCCCATTTTAGGACCTTGCCACAGACAGTTGTTAAATGAATGTCTTCCCCATTGATTTTGCTTATCAGAAAGTTGCAAAAAGTGATCACATGATCTTTGGACACTAGCTAACATAAATTAGAGCCAGTTGCCAAATATGTGGATTATGATTATTTTTCATGTGTGAAAAATGATCACAAGTCATTTTCTCAGTGCTGTTGTAACTTCAAACAGTCACCAAATGAACTGTTGTAAGGTCAAGGAATACCTGTGGAAAGGACTACAGAATTTTCATAATACTGCTTTAGTGCTTGTATTTAGAGGAGTCATTTTAAGTAGGGAAGGTAAGTCTGAAGTCTATTGTATATGTTTTATAAATATAAAATTTTATATATTTATACAACAATCTTACCTCCAAAACTGAGTTTGTGACAATTGGACTATAACTGCTTCTATAGACCTCTACTATTATATGGTTTTACAAATTTTGGGTTCCAAACTGGTACATAAATAGCCAGTAATATCAGAACAGCTTCAGAAGTATGTAACTGAAAAGATGCTACTTATTTGCATGTGAAGAAGCTTCCCTCAGCATTACAATATATTCTTTTTTGTTGTCAAGGAGGATTAATTTCAGGCATAAATACCTATATATTTAAAACAGAACCACTTTGAACCTTCTAATAAGAAACAAAAGGAATATAGGGCTTGAAAATCAGAGAATATCATGGGAAGTTGTTGGATTTTATTGCATTGACTGGGTTCATTATATTCCCCTGCTTAAAATCCTTGTGTTACAGAACTGCTCTTCTGTTTTTTAATTGTAGCCATCCCCCAAGAGAATTTGCTATTCACCCACTGAGATGCAGTACAAGTCAGCAGTTGACAATGCTGAAAGGGCACTGGACACCATGAAGCAATTGTTACAGAAAGGCCCACCTCCCACTTGGCTTGCAAAGAAACTGGAAGCATTACAGGCGACGTTGCACAGCTTAAAGAATAGTATACATTGATCTGACTAAGGTGTCCTTTCTGGATGATTTTAATATAGTACTGTAAACTGTAGTTCCACATTTAGGGCTTGAACACAAAACAGGCAGAGCTAGTAGTAATTCTGGATCTAGAAAGCTGTATGTTAATTTTATATTTATAATTTGTTACAGCTTTCTAGTTGAAAAATATTGCAACTGAGTGAAAATAATGATTTTAAAAGTTGCATGTGTCTTAATTTATGCCCTTTCTTTAGTTTGTTTATATTATCTTTACTACCAAAACATAAGAATTACAAATATACTCAACAATCCCCTTCAGGACTTTTTACCTGGGAAATAAACTGTCTAGTATAAGAATTTAAGATTTGCTGCTATCCTGTGGTTTTTCTCTCCTGTCCTAATTTAATCTCAGTTACTCTACAATTATCCTTGTAAAACAATTGTAGGATTCTCTTGTAGGATCAATAGAAATGTTTTGAAGCCAGTTTACTCATAAAAATAAGTTGCACAAGAAACTAGTGATTTATCCATTTATTTTTCCTAGAATTCTTCACAAATAAAACAGTTGTGGGAATATAAAGCCACATATCTGTAACATCCCGCTTTGTCCAATTGTTAGCAACCAAGGCAGGGAAATCCCTGCTACAGTTTTGGCCTAAAAGTTTAACTCAGAAAGGCAAGCACTGATATGCCAATACCAAGTTCTCATTGCTTGTGCAAGTGGAGAATGAGGAGAGGACTTAGAATGTCCAGGGTACTGTGAAAGAAGCTACTGAACTGTAACCAATAGAAGATCTTCATCATCACCAGTTAGTATCTTCTTCCCAATTCAGGTCATCATCTTCTTCCCAGCCAACACCATCCACCTGAAATAATGATCAAATCATGAAGACAGCCAGTGAAATTATTGAACTCTGTGTACCACTGCTATTTATTAGCAGTTAGCGAGAAAGTGTATTTTTTCCACATCATTTTTATTTCCCAGGAATAGCAATAAGTATATCAATCACAACCATCTTGGGTGTCCTGATTTTCCTGAATCTAACACAAATGTATACTGATCAAAACGATTTCTTCTTAAAACACTACTAAGAACCTGTGTGGCCTTCCTATATTATGAAGTGAAACATGGATGCCACATCCAACTCAGACACAGACACCTCCGTGTTGAAGTTAGTTCACAAAATAATTACATGATATAACAATATTGTGCCTTTTCTCTAACACTATTATAGAACTATTTTAGATTTGAATTTTTTTCTCCACTATGAGATGGTAGCTGAGACATGTTTTCTTTAATCAATCACCTGTTCAAAAAAGACATATAGTACACTCTGCCAGCGCAACTACTGAAAACAGAACCCAAGAATTAATGTAGTACAAAACAGCAAGTTCTGATGATGTGCCTCCTGACAATGTACAGATGTGGATCACAAATATTTGGGTGCAGAGGGTGGTAAAGAAAATGGAAAATAGCTGGTGGTTGGCATAGCAATTAAAGGAATATAAGGAGAAGGAAGGTACACTACAATACTGGGAAGGTGGTTCAATAGATGTACTGCACTTGAATTAAAATATGTGGCTAATGCAAGGAAAGTGCCTGAGAATGGAGGGTCGGTGACTTGGCACAAAAGCCACACAGGAGAATATGGGAGGAAGGGAAAAGCACACAAGACTTTCCCTATTCATCCACCAAGCTCCCTCAGAAATAGGTCTCATCTGAAAATGAAATCAACCAAGTTATTCCAAGTTTCAATTCAATCAGATCGTGAACTGTCATAACAGTTCAGTTGAATCAGTGTTGTGTGAGCACATCTATTAAGAATGTAGCTGACAAAATGTCTGCCATGTCACTCATGTAATCAACCTGATATAATAACCTGTCACCAACTAATACACAGCAGGAGTTTTATAAAATACTAGAGCTTCTGTTCCTCAAATTCTTACCTCTGCAATTTCTGATGCTGCAAATTTAGAAGAAAACTGCATTTCTTGTCCATTGCTCATAGAGCTCAAAGCTCTCTCTGAGTTACTCTGAATAAATGAATGGGTCTCTAGTTCGGGTAGAACTAAAAGCGACGATGAAGATTTAATATCTGGGACCATGTCTGCAAACCAGTCCAGCTCTGTGTCGTGCAATTCTTTCCTCTTCACCTGGATCACAAACTCTTCTCCTAAACCACTTTTCAACTTAGGAGATTTCTCTAGAAATGATGTTTTGGTCAAATAAGACTTTTGATCCTGGTCTCTTGGGTCACAGCCATCACTGTTGCTGATAGACTCTGGCAAAGGATTATTTTGGAGAGTTCTGAGTTCTTTTGTGGGTGCAAACGTATTTGGTGGCAGCTGCAGCTCTGCAATGTCATTTATCCCTCTATCATAGTGAGTGTTTCCTGAAGAGAGCTTAAAGGGAGATTTCTCTTCTCCATCATGATTGGCAAGACATGGGTGGCTGTTAACACAAAAGTCTTTCAGTTTGGTATCAGCAACTTTACTTTTTTCTGGCTTGAGCTCTTCGTACTCATTCCAGTCTGGCCATTCCTCTGTCTTCTCAGTCACATGGTGGCAGTTTTTGCCATTATTTATTGTACTTATTCCACTAGGAATATTATATAAATTTAAAGAGTCTTGCTTCCCTAGAGAACATACATAAGCTTTGATCAGTGATTTAGGGAAACTAAATGAAGTCTTACACACAACACACATTCTTTTGTACTTAAACATACAGGCACATTACTTTCATTTACAGACTTAACTATAATATAAGGTAAGAAAATATTTTCTAAAGCTGAGTAACAGCTTCCTAGCCTAGAATTCTCTCAATTACTATATTTCACTTTACATTCAAAAGAAACAGTATCTTATCATAGCTTTCCCAATATATTACCCAAACGTATAGATCTGGATTAGATTGGCAGATATAATACTTTTTAGAAAGAAAGGCAAAAATAAGCAGGACCAAGGCTACCTTTTCTTAGGGCAATGTGAGAACCTTCCCCTGGTACATTGTTCTTGTTACTGAAGGACAAACTTCCAGAATTGTGGCACTTGAGAAACATACTTGAATTATGATGTAGTGGTAGGTAGATTAGTTTACCCTCACAGCTCATTACATCATCAGAAGAGTCTGTTAAGATAGTAAGACATATATAAGGATATACTAGAAAAAAGCAGCAACCCAGTAATATCAAAACATTTAAAACATATTTAATACTTTTTAGAATATCGTTTATTTAGTTTCATTAATAGAAGCATGAATTATTTGCTTTTATAAGATGGATAAAGAGTTATAAAAAACTGCAAGCAAAGGATTAATCAGAGATGGGGAATCTGATCTGTATGCCCAATTTGGACTTCTAAGACAACCCATCTGAACAGGAATCCTCACCCCCAGCAGCATGAGTCTTTGCTTTTCCCTCATCACCCTAACACAGATAAACTGATAAAGCAAACTGAGCCTTTAGCCCTACTCCTGACATTGCTTTTCCTGCAAATGAGACTTAGTTCCACAAGTCTATTGGTACAGTAGACATTTAAAAGCAGGAATTCTCCTGCATGAGTTCAACCTGTCTAAACAGATTTAATGTGTAATGATGAATGAAATGTGTTAATTTGATATTTTTTAGACCTTTTGGGACATGTGATCTGACACTTCATTTACTAGATGATGATGAGTCTCTTATGCTACTTTATATCTTCTGAAATTTCACTGTGAGTGAGAGGAAAAATAATAAGGAGCTATGTACATTGAGTTGGAGACAATTTTTTCCCGGGAAATCTTTAATTCAAAAATTATTTTCTCTGTCCAGAAGCTGTGTACCCACATATTTCCCATTAAAAAACCAATTCAGTGAAATCCAGAAGCATGTCTGAGATCAGAAAATGGTAATGCCAATTCTTTGATGATCCAGCATGTTCACCAAACACCCAGAATAAGATAAAACAGTATTGCATCTTTATGAAAAAGAATTTGCTATATTGATTAATGATTCCTATCTACTAGCTACACAATTATTCCAAGTTATATAACATCATTACACTTTAGCTTTGTTTAGAACTTATTATGTAAACAGCCTTCCATATCAAGGAGAAAATTACTGCAATTTAATGATTCAGTAACTATCCCCAAATGAATCCTAAGCATGTAACTTTGTCCCTGATGCTTTCCTTTTTAAACTATAGCACAGATTGTGATTAAGTATGTTGCTCCAATTACAGTCTGTTCTAGTTTCATCAACAGAGCTTCTTTTGTTTGTAGGAGAGCTAAAATTGGCTATATTTATTTACCTTCAGAGGAAAGATCCATAATTTTAGTGAAACTTGGGGCTGAACGCTTGAAGATCTTTGTTCTGTCACCCCCCACAACCACATCAGGTCCAAGGAATGAGACTAGCACTCCTAAGCTTTGCAGTGTCACAGCCACTAGAGAATCACTAGTATCTCGCAAGCCAAGTAAAACCTAGAATAAAGATATTCTGTCAAATGGAGTTGGCTTCCTACCCATCTTCAGTTAAAAAACAACAATGTAGGTCTGAAAAATCCCTTTCTTAATAGCTGTACTACTTTTGGGGGGGGGGGGGCAGATATTAAAAAAATGTAATTTATTAGGCGCATTTACTACCACAACAATACTTTCAAGCTGGTTTGGCTATAATTCATCCAAATTTATCTGCTTTGTGAAGATTTAGAATTGAATATTTATACAAAAGTTTTGAAATGCCAAATACGTGTTCCCACTTGTGACTGTCCAGCACAGATAAAACTAAGTGGGTGTAATTATGTAAACTAGAAAAGGTGGATAAAGGGAAAAATCAATCTAGATGAAGAGGATGACTAAAACTTCAGAATCATATTCCTAAAGAGAAATGAAAAATACTAGTTGACTTTATCTTTGTAAATAATCTTACTGCAGAAATCAACAATCCTTAATAATTGTTATTTACTATAAAGGAAATTCCTTCCCCACCACATATACATAATTACCCATGCCTTAATATGGTCACCTTACATTTCCCAGCACAAGCATCCACTACTAGCCACAATGATAACATGATAAAACATGCATTGTGATACTGTGTTTCTCAGAAAATAAGACAGGGTCTTATTTTCTTTTAGACTTGAAAATAAGCACTTGGGTTTATTTTCAAGGCGGTCTTACTTTTTTTGAGGTGCAGCATGCTAGACTCAGTGAGCTGGATGCACCGTGGACACACCGTCGCCTCCATTCTGAATTTTCAGCTTTTGAAATGGAGGCTTTTTGGCGAATGTGGGGAAAATGGGGAGGAGGATTTTCCTGCCTGACATCCTTCCCTCAGTCTGTGCTGAGCTTGAGGAATGAATGACAGGCAGGAAAATTCCCCTCCTCATTTCTCTCACATTCACCAAAAAGTGTCCCACGAGCCTCCCAAAAAGACGGAAAAAGCAAAGCAGCTGGCCGGGGAGCTGCCAGCTTTGGGGAAGCAGCCCAACAAGCAGAAGTGCTGCGCCCAGAAAGAGAAGAGCAAAAGCGGTATTTTGTTGCCCCAAGGGGCCAGCGGGCTGCAGCTGCACGGTTGCCCCACCCCCCTCCACCACTCATGCTGGCCACACCCATCCCCCGGGCTTATTTTTAGGGTAGGGGTAATATTAGGCCCACCCCAAAAAAATTAAGGTTGGGCTTATTATTGGGTTGGGTCGTGTTTTCAGAGGAACACGGTATCATGGCAGAAACTCTATATTTTTATACTTGTATCATACTTGCATGTAAGTACTTCAGAGATAGAGTTTGAGTGAGGTTGCAATGTACATTTTGTCACTTGACCTGCTATGGTCAAAACGATGACCTGTTTTACTTGGTAAACATGGTAACCAAATGAATTGGTAGATACTATAAATAATAAGAGCAAGTGTCTGAAATGGAAGAGAAACAGCTGTTTTCAGCTGTTAAGAGGTGAATAGCACCCTTTCCTCCTCCATGTGTAAAGGATGCAATGTAGAGTCTCCTCTGTCCATGAAGGCACTCTGTGGGAATGAGAATGCTCCGTTTCCCTAATCCCTTTAAAGTTTCCATGGCAAAGTTTCCTTTACTCACTGTCTACATAAGAGCCATTGAACTACAACATACTACAAAACGGGTGAAATGCTCCTGGTTCGGACCGGATCACCCGATCTGGTAGCCATGGAGGCGGGTGGTTTCGGAGAACCGGTAGCAAAAATCCCTGCCCCCCCCCCCCCATGCTCAGCTGAGTCACGCGATCATCAGAGGTTTTTTTTTTAATTTTTAAAAGCATTTTTTTCTACAACCTCTTTGGCAGAAAAAATGCTTTTAAAAGTAAAAAAAAAAGCCTCTGATGTTCGCACGGCTCAGCTGGGATCGTCAGAGGCTTTTAAAAGCATTTTTCTACAACCTCGTCAGCTGAAGAGGTTGTAGAAAAAAATGCTTTTAAAAGCCTCTGACGATCCCAGCTGAGTTGCCTGATCGTCAGAGCCTTTTAAAAGAAAAAAAGCCTCTGCCGATCAGACAACTCAGCTGGGATCATCAGAGCCTTTTAAAAGGATTTTTTTACAACCTCCTTGCCGAAGAGGTTGTAGAAAAAATGGTTTTAAAAGTAAAAAAAAAGTTAGTCATGCCCACCCAGTCACATTACCCCCACCACCAAGCCACGCCCACAGAACCGGTAGTAACAAATTTTAGATTTCACCACGGCTACAAAGTAATGCGTAAGATGATGTGTAACTGCAGCCTAGCACAAAAGTCAATAATACATAAACCAATCATGTAATTTTGGAGTTTCTTTTTTGCAAACAGAAAGAAAAAGCAGCTTAAATATTGATCCTAACTTAAGTAGTATCAACTCACTGAGATTTATTGCAGAGTAAGTACACAGAGGTTTATGCTTCCAGAACATTACTTCATTCTCCCTATGTGTTTAACTATACGGACGTATGATGTAGCCTATCCATGCCCTTTTTGAGTACATAGCCTCTAGCCAATTTGTATATCCAGACACACAAATATCTGAGGGTGAAGGTTCATTCTCCAAGCTTGTGGGTTGGTTTCCGAAAGTTTCGTTACCAGGCTAGGTAACATCTTCACCGGAGTTTAGGCAAAAACTCCCCTAAACTCAACTGAAGGTATCTAGCCTGATAATGAAACGTTCGGAAACCAACCCACAAGCTCGGAGAATGAACCTTCACCCTCATCCTACACCTCAGCTACAGATATTCGCCACTATTGCAAGACAAATGTCTGTCTGTCTGTCTGTCTATCTGTATCATCTATCTCATATGCATAGATGGGTTGGGAAAAAAGCTCCCAGAATTGATCTCAGTCAGCCCTCTCTGACAAAGCAAGGAAGCAGGGCAATATGTACAATGTTTTTCACCTGTGGCAATATGATGTTTTTTAGCTCTTTCTGTGTAAACAGTTCTGCATAGGCATCTAGGTGAGAGAGCAATACCATCCGAACATGTTCTTCGTGCACTTCAAAGAGTTTCAGCAGCACTGGGCTGACATGTGCCTGGAACATAGCCGGAGACAGCAGACCATTGATCTGACTTTCACTCAATTTATCTGGCGTGAAGAAATTGAAAAGTTAACATGATGCCAGTTAAAACTGGCAATTCAAAGTTTTTATCACAACTATTTCATTTTACACTTAACTATTTAAAATTTAAAACTAGAAGTCTTTAAAGAGAACTGTTACCTTTACTAACATTTGAGGCACTATGTGAAAAAAACAGAAAGCTTCAGTAGCTGCTTACTGAAGCCAATGGGAAGGAGGAAAGGAGTTAACTTTCATTAATCTCTAAGAACAAAAACTCCATTAGTACATTTAGACCAACCATTACCTCAGTGAAAGAGTAAGAAAATCAGGATAGAAAACATGGCAGAAGAAGTGAAAACAGCCATAACAATTTTTTTCCCCTAATGTATAAGACCTGGTTAATAATTTCATCCTGTGGTACTTCTAGGGCACTCCCAACTCTCAGATTGAACACATGCTGGAGAGATAGTAGTCAATGTTTACCCTTCTTGGGCCCCAAAAGATGAGGAAGAAAACTCTTCACAGCTACTGGTTCAGCAAACACAAGCTGATTGAGCAAGAGAGGTACCAAGCGCAAAGCAATCAATTTCTCTGACAAGCCAGCCACTCTATCTAGCAGGAATCTGTATTAAAAAAGAAATTGGTCAGTACCTCACAGTTTCTACATTTATATACATTTACCACTTCTCCCCAAGAGCATTTTAAAAAAACAGGTCAAACCCTTTGCATATAAGAATAAGCTCCATAATTTCTTGTACTGTTCTTTATCCTCAAATGTAGAAATATAGTTTTGCAGATATGAAGCTATTAATAACTTGAAAATCGAATCTCTCAAGCTTACACTTTTTTAAAATAACAGCATTTACAATAGTCCATTAAATCATTCCAAAAAGACAACCAAATGTCACATAATTAAACATTTAAGTTCCTTATTATATTCTCTCCACCCTCCTCAATAACAAGACACAATATCCACTTCTTCTCCACATGAAGACACAACTATGGATTTGAAATCTCTAATTCATGATATCTGACTAGTACGAAATTCATATAGACCACCCCATTGAGGGATCTAATTTGGTCTAGAACACTTGTAGATTACAGCTCCTTATCAATAATCATGTCATCCTGAATATCTGAAGCAATTCTAGGTATACTTTGAGTGAACAAACGTTGGTGAACAAATTGGGCATATTAAGTTTTAATAGTCCTTTATGTAATTGGATACTGGATTTCCTTATTGATATGCCCCAGTTTGTGCGAGTTGGAAGAAAAGTTTCCAACTCCATCTCCTTGAGTACACAGTCCCCATAGGGCTGTGTCTTGAGTCTGCTACTGTTCACCTTGATGACCCACGATTGCTGTGCAAAATCTGCTACAAATCGTATTGTGAAGAATGCAGATGACACAGCAGGGGTGGATCTTATTCAGGATGACAATGAAGATGAAGATAGGAAGAGGTGAAGGTTCTGGTGGACTGGTGCAATAAAAGTAACCTGGTTCTAAATGTTAATAAAACAAAGGAGATCATTGTAGATTTTAGAAAGAGCCGGCATGGTCATACTCCACTCAGTATCAAGGATGCAGCTGTAGAGGTGGTCAACATTATTAAGTATCTGGGGGTGCAGATAACTAACGATCTGAATTGGTCTCTCCATACATCATCCTTAGTGAAGCGTGCAAACCAGAGTCTGCATTTCCTGGGTCGGATGAGGAGAGCACATCTTTCTCCTTCTGTCCTGGCCACTTTTTACAGAGGCACAATTGAGAGAGCGTTTTTAACAAACTGCATCACTGTTTGGTTTGGTAGCTGCAGTGCCTCAGAGAGAAAGTCCATTCAGAGAGTAGTAAGGACAGCTGAGAAGATCATAGAAAGTTCACTTCCTGTCATTCAGGATACTGTTTATAAGTGCTATGTGCTTAGAGCTCAAAGCATTGTTAGAGACACCCCCACACCCACTTCACTGTTTGTTTCTGTTGCTCCACTATGGGAGGAGGTTTCGAAGTATTTCTAGCAGGACTACCAGATTCTGTAACAGCTTTGTTCCCTATGCTAGCCATCTGGTAAACTTGCAAGATTTGTTTCTCTTGCCATTTACATGTGTACATCCGAATTAGACTGTGTTGTTTCTCTGTGGGTATATGCATAATTTTGTATTTATTTATTTTGTCATGTTTATGTAGTCTATATTAGAGGTGGAGACCCTTTGAGAGCTGTATGCAACAAAATTTCATTTTAATGTATGCCAATTAGTGTACATTCAAAGTGACAATAAAGTTATTCTAAGTCGAACAGCATGTACTTTTGGCATTGGTAGATGATGTCATTTTCTATTTCATGTACATTCTGTAGAAAATATTATTTCTCTGTAGTTGAACTGAAAGACAGCTGGGAATGTTCATACAGCCATTCTTTTTAAGATGTTCCTATATAAAGCCTTATGTGAGCCTTATTTCATTTAAAAATCAATTTAACGAATTAACAGTATTAATATTTGAATTTACAGTATTGATATTTGATATTAACAGATCAAAATTCCCATAGTAAAGCAATTTTAAAGACTAAATTTATCCTTCTTTCAAATAACCAAGAAAGCAGAGCAATTTTTTCAATGGGGAGCATTCTATAATATAGAAATAAATATTGGGAAAAACCCTTTTACATATTATTTCCAAATAGGCCTCAGTGAATAATGGTATCCCCAAAATAGTTTCTGCTACAGATCTACTAAACCACAGGAAAAATGTAAACCAAGCAATCTTATAAAAAGCAACATCCCATGCTGTTTATTAATTCTTTGAAAGGTTGAAATCAAGGACTTGGGAATTTGCAGATCTTTAATACTGGGCCAGTATGATCTTGAAAGAGCAATTTGGGGAAGTTATTAAGGTATCAGGCTAGAAACTGAGTGACCCAGGGTTGTAGTCAATCATAGGCATAAATCCAGGTGGGTGACCTTAGACCAGTCACTCTCTCTTAGCCCTGAGAAGTAAACAATGGCAAATCACTTCTGAAATTTTGCCCGGAAGGCTGATTCAAAGGCACAAGAAAAATAAATCTTTAAGCCAAGAATTGTTTAGCAGCCTAATTTAGCATACCTATATAATGTTCTAGACACTCTTCATAATAAACAAAACAGTTTTTATATCATTATTTTGCAAATTATTTTTATGTTTTGAAAAATGTCACTGCTTTCAAATAACTTTAATGAAATTTTAAATCATATTTTCATTCATGTGCAAATGTTTATGAAAATGACAATAAATAAATGCTAATTATTTTAACTATATCAAGTAACGTCATAGGTCAGTAGCAGAATACATAATTCTAATATAAAAGGTTTCAAGTTATTCTTTTTCACTGGAAAGATAAAGTACTGTAAAAAAGAATGACACATTATTAATTCATTATTAATTGATCTATTTATCAGAATATAATATAGTAATAAATTACCATCATAACTTGCTTTAGAAGCCACTTTGAACATTTCTTTTAATTTTTTTTCTAGATTTTAGAGGATGACTTAACTACTTGCACAAATGAACAAAAAAGAATTAGCTTCTTGTAATTTGATGCTGCTACCCAATTTTCAGGAGACTTCTGAACTATACATGGTAGCATCTTTCCCAGATTTTTTTTAATTTTCAGTTTATCAAGTTATTGTAATCAAACAAACAACCAAAAACTTCATAAAATGCCATGGAAAGTAATATACAAAAGTAAAAAAAAACAGTCAGCATTTATTCTTACTTGAAAAATTCGGTTTTTTCCTCCTCAGATTTCAGTGTTAAACTATTCAGAAAGCTTACCACTTCTAAGAAATCATTTCTGAAAAAATTTAAATGGCCATTATTGAGCAAAGACATACAAACAGAACAAAATAATTCAACATCCAAAATAAAAATGGCTCATATGCAAATAGAAAGATGCAGTCATGCTTCACAGTGAAATGATACCAAAACACAAACTTAAGAAATTTCTCCCAAGAACAATTCATGTTAAATTTTCAGCCGAAACAGCCTCAGGCACAACTAGTTGTTAAAAAATAAAAACAAAAAACTAACTACATCACATCAGAAACTATGTTATAAGAACTGGGTGAGTGCAGTAGAAAAACATGTAGACAACAGTATTGATCATTCTTATAACTAAAGCTTATTTTGTCAATTAGTGTTGCTTATGCATTGATCACAGATTATGAAAAATACTGGAACTATTCAAATCATTGCTCATATCTTATATATCACCAACATTGAAGCAATTACAGTTGCAGAATTATTTAGTTCCTAATGCAAAGAACAATAGAAATTAACTAAAAATGTGTGTGTGTGTGTGTGTGTAACATACTTACCTAAAAAATTCATGAAACAGTAGGTTGGACAGTGGGGAGCGGCATGTTAGATCTGGATTTAGCAAAGTGGAGCGTAATGTATGCTGAAAGCTGGAAAGTACATCCTCTGAAACTAGAACACAAAGTTTAATCAATTCTCTTTGAAACAAAGACGAAAAAGTTCTGTCAAATCAAGAGAGTGTAATGAAAAATGAAAATGATTTATTCTTTTGCACTTTAAGAAAACATTAACTCTCCAAAACAGTTTTTTTTGTTGTAGTGGCTATAGAAGAAAATAAAATGAGCTAAATGAAGATACAGGTACTGAAATGACAACTAAATATAACAGAAAATTATTTCAAAGGAATGGAAGTGAAGAACAGGTTTTTCTACTTGAAAATTCTGAGAAAATAAAACTTTCATAGATGCACAGCAGCAGTGGTGGGATTCAATTATTTAACAACCGGTTCTGTGGGCGGGGCTTAGTTGGGGGATGTGGCTTGGTGGTCATGTGACTGGATGGGCGTGGCTAGCTGGTCATCTGACCGGGTGGGCATGGCTATGTGCATAGGGACTACTCAGACTTTTAAAAAAGTCATTTCTGACTGGTCCTCGCACTTATGACCATCCTCACATTTATGCCCGTTGTGGCATTCTTAACAACTGTGTCAGTCATTTCACCACTACTTCTCTTCACCACAGTGACAAGATAGGGCACAAAATGTAAAATGTGAGGACAATCATAAGTTCAAGGACTGGTCAAAAGTGCAAGGACCGATCAAAAATAACTTTTTCAGCCTTCTGACTAGTCCATATGCACATAGGGACTACTCAGAGGGCTGAAAAAAGTCATTTCTGACTGGTCCTCACATTTTTGACCGGTCTTCGCACTTATGACTGGTCGTCATTTATGCCCATTGTAGCATTCTTAACAACCGTGTCACTCATTTCACAACTGCTTCTCTTCACCATGGTGACAAGATAGGGCAAAAACGTAAAATGTGAGGACAGTCGTAAATTTGAGGACTGGTCAAAATTGCGACGACCAGTCAAAAATAACTTTTTCAGCCCTCTGAGTAGTCCATATGCATAAAAGGATACAGCAAGAGAGGGATGAAGGAAGGGAAGGGAAATTAGAGTAGGAGTGAGGGTAAGAGAGGGAGGAGGAGAAGGAGAAAGGAAGAGGAAGTAGGGAGGAGAAGAAGAGGGGGGGAGAGAAAGTAAGAAGGAAAGAAAAGAGAGAGGTGGTAGGTTGGAGGGAAAATATTGCTGTACAATAAAAAAGATGAAAGGGAAGAAAGCCAAACCCAAACAAATATAAAAATATTAAAATAAAGAATAAATTGTTAAACTTTAAAGAATAAAAGAGAACAAATATGAATAAATAGCAATAATTAGAAACACACATACAAACATACAATGTATTTTCTTTGAACAGAGTATTTGGCCCGTTCACAAATTTAAAGAGTGTTTAGTCATTTCAATTAAATTTACAATTTCTATATTTCCTTTTTGCCATATTTATTCCTCATCTATTTTTTTAAAAACCAATATTACCCTTCATCCTCATCTCTAATCTTAATCAAATTCAATTTTTCCCTTCTATTCTATATTATACCCCTTCCCATTGTCATCTATTTTTATATCCATCCTCACATTGGTTAATTATGTAATATTGCAGTTGTTTAAATACAAATTCAACATTTTAACATTTTGGTTTATTATTATTGGTAAATATAATTAATGGATTTGTAAGAAATTGGATTGCATGGAAATAATTGGAATATTCATGTTCATATTGATTAATATACAAAAAAGATAGTTATATAACTAATTGATTTATATTAAAATGTTGAATGGTGAGCCAGCAATTTAACAAACGGTTTGGCCGAACCGCCTAGAACCGGCAGAATCCCACCACTGCACAGCAGAGTTTATAAGTTTATTTGCTCCACATGTCAAAAGCACAGAATTATTCTGTTTGGGATCAAGATTCCACATTTTAAAATTAAAGACAAAAAACAACTACACTAAAAATTGTCAATTTTTAAATCAATTCTTGATCCAATCTATACAGCAGGATATTCAAACCACTGCTGCCTTGATATATAAGACAGAGTTTTGAAAAACCCCTTCTAGGGATTCTAATACAGAATCCCTGAAGTTATTCACTGCTGGCTTTAAAAGGCAGTATTTTACAACAACATTATGTGAAGTACAGGATCTTGTAAAGAAACTTACTCTGTTTAATTACCTGCTGAAAAAAATATCATGGCACGAATAATGGACATTTCAGTTCCTTTGGACAGAAAGTTGTTCTATCATTTTACATTTTTAATAACTAAAACCAGAACTTTATTTTGTGTTCTCTAGAGCAGAATCTCACAGTGGCCAGCTCAATGTGGATGGTGGGATATGGACGGGGGGAGTGGACAAGGCCCACACTGGGTCTGCACAGATGACTTGGTGTGGCCAAGTGGGCTCGGACCAGTGGGTGTGGCTGGGTGGATATGATCAGGTGGAAGCAGATGAATGGGTGCAGCTGGGTCAGTGCTGAACAGCTCACATTGGCCAACTGGACGCATACAAGTGGGTGCAATCAGGTTGGCACAGATGACTCGTTGCAGATGATTTGGAGCAGCCAAATGGGCACAGCTGGGTGGGCACGGCTGGGTGGGTGTACTAGGTAGGTGCGGTCGGGCCAGTGTGGAACAAGTTGCACCAGCCAACTGGACGTGGGGACAACTTGGGAACCCCACCAGCTTTTCGCCTCCCCTGATAGCAGCCAAGCATGGAGTTGGGTGCCATTTCATCCCACTCCAGTGCTGCAACCTCAAAGGGAAAGAAACGGAGCCTGCACAGGAGCCCAGTGGTGGTTGATCCACCATTCCAAAAACAAGTTCCCCATTGCCCTCCTCCTCCTCAATCCTAACAAAAGGAAGGTTTCAGCTCATCTGGATCTTAAGAGCTATCATGTTTTATATATTCCCCCTAGGGAGACAAAGCCTCATCTTCTCCAGATCTTGGAAAAACTCACTTTCTGCCTCTGCCTTTCACAAGAGCTGTTGGGCTGAGGCCAAGTAGCTCCCAGACACCCCTGCCCCCAAGCTGGATCTTCTGTTTATTTGGAAGTTGCAGAGGGATAAGCACTGTATATAAAGTATTTCCTTCTATCTATTCTGAATTGTGAGTATATTTACATTTGAGGCAATACATTCTATTTCCAAGAATTCTTACCTTCTTCATTTAAAAAAGTAAGCAGTTTTTCAACCATTATACCAAATGAGTAGGCATCTCGGGAATGCCCATGGCCTTCAGGAAGAAGCTGGAAGTCTACAGACTGGGGAATAAAAATATTATATGGAAGACATTAACCATTTCCGAAACATTATCTTTAAATATATCATATTTCCTTAAGTATTTAAAAATATACAGTATATACATCTTTCTAGTGAAATACAAAAAGTACCATATCAGAGATAAGTTACCAAAAGAAGGAGACTAAAATTTAAATAAAAAAGATATGCAGAGCATATAGAAGAAACAGCATATAATCTAGGAGGAGCTGTTTGACATGCAATATGGCTATGGCCAGAGTCACAGCACTTGGTAAGGGATACATTAACAACCAAAGAACATTTTTGGTCTTGAAATCAAGGACTTAATCAGCGAAGGAACTCTTGCAGTGGGCGAGTTGCATTAAGTAGGACAAGATAAAAAGCAAGGAAAGGCTCTACAAGAAAGGTTTAGAGAAAACCGAGCGATTTTTTTAAAGTACAGGTTTTCAAAACCACAGAAGTTACTTCCAGGATGATAAAGAGCCTGCAGACATTATTTCACAAATAATGGTGAGAGATGATACAAAATATTCATAACAAGTAATTTCTATCATGTTCAATTAGGGGAATAAACTGAAATTACAGACGAAAGTCTGATAATAAAGCAAAATTCCAGGGAAATAATTAAATGATCAAATTTGTGAGCATCTAGAATATAATGCATTATTTTCTAGGACTAACGTATTTTTGGCAAAGGTAATATTCTTGAATTCAAAATTTCTACTACCATAGGTAGGTGAATTAGTTGATACTTGATGCTTGTTCAATTAGCTGCTTATCCACCTGGCTGTAGCAGTAGAAATTTTGAAATCAAGAATATTGAATACTTGATATATTCATTTAATCATTAATTTAAATGACATTTTAAATAGTACGTCACACAGGATTTTTGTCTTATATATTCTACCTAAAATATTTAGAAATTATCTAGATGTGTGATAAAGGGATTTCTTATCAAACTGAGATGACATAACAAGTAGAAAGCAAAATCAAGCAAAACGAATCAGCTAAAAGTAACATTAAATTTTACAGAAACGATATTGTATAACTGCAAATTGTTTTTAATGTTTCATAAAAATGCATGCTTCTAGCCCAACATTATATTGTCTTCAATTTGATAAGAGCTATTTTTTTTAATTAAGTTATGATACAAAATACAAAAGAAAATAGTAGGAAAGATAGGGAGGGAGAAGGGAAGGGAAAAGTATAGGAAAAAAGAAAAAGAAAGAAAAGGCATTGACTTCCGACTCCCTTTAGTGCGGTAGAAGATAATAACATCGAACCTCCACTTTTTCTTTTATGTAATAGTATAAACTAGCCATTTCTATAGCAACAAACCTATCCACTGGGTAAAGCCCAAAACCAACGTTTATTTTTTTCCACCTCAAACACAAAGTCCAGAAGCAGTTTCCAAGTAGAAACAAAAGTAATTGTGGTTTTTTTCTTTAATCAAAGCAGTCAAGTTTAGCCAGCTCTGCTAACTCCATCAACTTTTGCAGCCATTTGTCCATTGTGGGAATCAAAGTGTCCTTCCATTTTTATGCATAAAGTAATCTTGCTGCCATCAACATATATAATATCAAAGTTCCAAAAAATTTCCAAGTCTTTTTCCATTAAACCCAAAGAAAAGTTTCTGGTTTTATCTTTATATTCACTTTTAAAATCTTCTGTATTAGGATGTGAATCCTACTCCAATATTTCTTTGGTATGTCACATATCCACTATACGTGATAAAAGGTCCCATCTACTTTTGCATTTCCAACATTCATTTGAAATACCTTTGTACATTCTTGACAACTTATCTGGTGTTATATACATGATCTTATAGAAGTTTTCTTTTAAATTATAATTTAGTGTAAATTTTAAACCTTTCATCCACATATTCTCCCATTGTTCAAGCATTACATTATATCCAAAGTCCCTTGCCCACTGAATCATGCAATGCTTCACATATTCATTTTCCAAATTCAAATTCAATAACAATTTATAGACCTTAGCAACAATATGTTCATCACTATCACGCAGTAGGATTTCTAATTCATTTTTCACAAAATCAAACCCATAACTCTTTTTGTCAGATTTAAATCTTTCTTTCAATAGTAAATATGTAAACCAATGACAGACGCATCCTTCTGATTCTAACTCTTCCTTAGACTTAAGGATTGGATCACCAAAATATAAAGATATTATTTGACCATAAGTCCACCAGTGTGGCTTCAGTACCATTTTTTTTTCTTAAAAAACGCTTCCTCGGGCAACACCCAGAGAGACATCTTCACAGAAAACTTGTTTTATATTTATTCCAAACTCTTAGGATGGCACATCTAACAAAATGGTCATTAAAATCAACATTTACTTTAAATTTGTCATACCACAGATAACCGTGCCATCCAAATCTTAATTCATGACCCTCTAAATCAAGTAGACTCTTATTTTAGAGGTTCACCCGCTCTTTTAGTCAGACCAAACAAATAGCATCGAAATACAATTTCAAATCTGATAAATGCAAACCTCCTCTTTCCTTAGCATCTTGCACAAGTTTATATCTAATTCTTGTTTTTCCCCTTGCCATATAAAGTTAGAAATACCCATCTGCCATTGTTTAAGAGGAGTATCAGTGGCAAGTATTGGTAACTTTTGAAACAAAAAGCCATCTTTGGTAAAACATTCATTTTAATTACAGATATTCTAATGATAAATGTAGTCAATATATCACAGTCCTGACAAGCATTGCTGTTTTCTGTTTGTTTATTTTAAAACCTGCTACAACCCCAAACTCATTTAATTTCCTCATCAAATATTCTATATTATTTTTGGGGTCTTGCAAAAATATAATCAAGTCATCAGCAAATGCCCTCAATTTATGAACTTCCTTGTTGATATTTATACCTGCTATTTTCTCATCTTGCCTAATATTTCTACTCAAGATGTCCAACACCAATAGAAGCAACAAGACAGATAAGGGGCATCCTTGTCTCATACCCTTTTTAATTTCACATGAATTGGTTAGATCTCCATTAATAAGAATCTTTGCTTGCTGTGATGTATAAACTGCTTTAACCCCTTGAATAAAATTCTCCACAAAGTCCATATCTTCCAAAACTCTGAACATAAAAGCCCAATTTAAATTGTCAAGGGCCTTCTCTGCATCCAAGAATATTAAAGCTGTTTCTCATTATGATACTGTAAATATTCAATAATATTCAAAACAATCCTCACATTATCCTTAACTGTCTTTTTTGGCAGAAAGCCAAAAACCAGGGGTGTTTTTGCCCTCCCCAGCCCCAAGGAGCACTCTGCAGGCCTCCCAAACCCTCTGCGCTCCCTGTTTTTGTGAAAAACGGGTCCATTTTTCGTAAAAATGGGACCTGCGGGGTAGGGCTTCAGGAGGCCAAAAATGGCTGTATTCGGTGTATAAGACACACCAACATTTCCTCTCTTTTAGGGGGGGAAAACGTTTGTCTTATACTCCGAAAAGTATGGTATTTGCTGAAACTCTGTATAAGAATAGAGCTGCCATGCAACTTAATTATATTGTCTTTGCTTCAGAAAATGCATCCTTTATCTTTATAAATAAATAGTTATAGCCCAGTAAATAGCATGAACCACAAACAAGTTATTAATCTTAGAGGATTTTGTACAATTGAGATTAATTAGTTTGACACTCATAGATAATATTAACAGCTGAAAAACTTAAAAGACCATCATTGATGTATATATAGTATACCTAGTAAAAATCTTTATTCCAGATCCAGTAGGGAAGAATTTTGAAATAAAATGGCATAGCATTTCCCTTCATTTATCTTCCTTCATTCCTTAATTATTTGTAGCACAAATGTCAGCGCACCTAGACAAAATTGTCAAAGCATACTTCTCAACTTACTCTGAATGAAAACATTTTTTCATTTTTTTCTTTAGCTTTTTTTAAAAAATAAATTGCGGATCAGTCCATGCCAGTTGGAGCACACTAGAAGAAAGAGGCTGGCTGAGCTGTACCCAGATGCTTCCTGGCTTCCCTCATTCCAGACGCATCAACCTCACACTCTCCCCTCTCTGCTAGCGGTTGCCCCCTTCTCCCTCTCCCTCCTCACTGCCAGGCAATCCCGTGTGAAGAAGGGGCGGCCACTAGCAGAGACGGGAGAGTGCGAACAAGGTTGGTGTTTCTGGAATGAGGGAAGCCGGGAAGCATCTGGGTACAGCTCAGCCGGCCTCTCTTCCTCTCACAGCCATGTATGCTCCAACCGGCACAGACTGATCTGCAAGAAGGTTTGATTCACAGCAATCCTGTAGCTTCGAGGTGATCCTGTGTTCCCTGCCGCTGCCAGGCTTGGTTGCAGAGGCTGGTGTGCGCCAAATGGCATTGGTGCTGGGCTTGGCAGAGGCCGAAAAGAGGGAGTCAGGGAGGGCCGGAGACCTACCAAGAGCGCGAGCTCTGGCCAAACTTCCCGGGGTGGCTCCAGTACAAAGGCTGGTGGCGCCATGGTGGTAGCTGCATGGTTCAAATACCAAAAAGGAAGCAGAAAGGCCAAATAGTGCAGGCCTGTGCTGCTGCACAGGGGGCAAGAAAGGCTCCCTGCTCCTGCCCCCCTCCCCTTGGGTGACATCACAGCGCGAAGCAGGTCTAGCAAGGTCGGGTGAATGGCCACATGGTGAGACAAGCCACCCAGCAAGCAGAGACTGGGAGGGGCGAGGCTTCAGCCAATTGAGCAAACAGTTAATAACCGGTTCTAATGAACCGGCTGAATCTCACCACTGCAGCCGGCCTCCCCCACCAGCCCTCTGGCCCGGGAGCACATGGCTGCACCGCCAGCATTACCCCTCTGCCAGCTGGCCGCAGCTGCTCCCCCATCCGCCAGCCTGGGGACATGTAGCTGCGCTGCTGGCATCACCCTTCCGCCAACCGGCCTTCCCCTGCCTATCCGTGCCCTTCGGTCTTACCTTTGCAGGCAGCTGTGGTGCAGTGTGCAGAAGTATGGTTCAAATGAGCAGAAGTGGAAGGTAAGGCCGACGGTTGGAGGAGGGGCAATGTGGGCGGCACAACCTTGTGATCAGCAAGGCCCCTCTTCCCCAGGCCCCCGTCATCTGGGAAAAGCCAGCAATGTAAGGAGTGGCTGGGTGGAGAGGGGCAAAGGGCAGAGCGAGGGGTGGGGCTGAATCCCACCACTCCGTGGGCCGGATACATTGCGTCAGCAGGCCATAGTTTAGGACCCCCGCCTTAAGTAATGAAATATTTCTTTATGCTTAGATGGGGCATTTGCCCCATTAATATTCCATGTTATAAACTTAATCTCCATCCTTGGATAAAATAGTTAAGTTCCTGGATGGTTATCTCAATAACATCTTCTTCTTCAGTAAAAAAACTTTTTGAGGTTGATCTAGTTGCTTGTCTGTATCCATTTCTTCAGCTGGCTCCAAAATTAGTTTATATTTGTTCAAGAAGTCCTTCGGTTTTTCTACAGAATTCAGTCTGAATATTTGCTATTGATAAGTGAATATCATTCCTTCAAGTCTGTCCCAGCAGAAGGGAATTTTTACCTTCTTCAGGATATCAGTAAGGAAGAAATAAGCTTTCCTTTTTCTCAAAATTCTGACAGGGATTTCCTTCAAAACAATTATATCCCTGTTTTCCATTCTTAATTTAGATTTAAAGTGGCAATCCAAACCATGATATCTCGTTATTCTTTTTATAAAATGGACTGAGACAATCCTTGGTAATTTTATTGTAGTAGCAAATCTGGAATTTATTCTATAAATTTTGTCTATTTCAAAGTCAAGGGTGTTTTTCCCAATTGATTAACCTGGCCAAGGCTTTAACCATCCTTGATCTAATATCCTCTCCAGACAATTAAGGAATTTCTCAAAATCTTAATTGAAAATGCATAAACTGTAATTCCAAAAGAGCCCTTTCATCCAAATCAGCTTCATACTGGACATCTTTCTTCCCCGATTTATGCTCCATCAGATCCACTCTATCCTTCACCTGTTAATATCTCCAGTCAAGTGTTGTGTCTCCTCACAAAGTACCTTTGAAAGTGTATCAAGTTTTGATTCTTGTTCCCATTACCTGAATTAGTTCATGTGTTTTAGTTGTATATTCATCCCAAAAAGATCTTAGAGATTCTGCATCTCCTGATGTTCTTTAGCCTTCTCAATTTAATAAGAGCTGTTGATTAGCACTGCTTAAGTATTATTTTTATGTGTATCCATTTAATTTCAAGTGATCTAGCCAAAACTTAATTAGCATGCTAATCTGAATGTCAATGGGTATTTACTCAAATACTAACTGAAGTCAAGATATATTATGTCTATACAATTCCCACATTCAATTATGGAAGTTACCAAATCAAAATATGAGATAGTAGATATTTTTAGATAGGCATATCACCTGGCAAGATTTGTTCCAAAAATTCATATTGTCTTAGAAATTTTTAATGTGCTTATAAATCAGTTTTTTTATGATCTACTTCCACAGTCTTCACAGGTTTTGATGTCCAGTTGAATAGACTTGTTGCTGTATCACTCTCTTCCCACTTTCTGAATGTAAGTGGGGGAAAACTCTGAGTCTCCTCCATTAATTAGGTACCTACTAGGTTCTCCATATTTTCTCAAAGATAATACTTAACAGTTTGACAATAATATTAGCTATTTTTTAGTACTGTAGGATGCAATTCCTCTGTCTCTGGAAATCTAAACTCTGAATAAACTCCTTACATTCAGAAAGGGATGTTTTCTAACAATGATCTATTATACTACTCCCTGACATGATCAGTATATTATATTCTTTAATGCTTAAACAAGCATATTATGGCTTATGATAAATGGCTTGTTTTTGTTCTGTCTTAACTTTCTCCACATTCCCCTCCTTATATGGTCTTAACTTCAGTAGTTTAGCTGCATTGCTGCAATCTTTGCTTAACGCTAATCTTTGTTCCTATTGAACAGACTACAGATTATCTCATTAAATAATGACATAATAAAAATAAGAGGAAGGTGGATATATTTGCCACCTTTAGTTATTTGTAAAAAATAATAGGGTACAAATAAATAGAAGATAGATATATGACAGACACACACACACACACACACACACATACACACACTGACTTAAAATAGTGGGGCTTTTGCCTTTTTGGTTTTTTTCCAATTTGTCAGCATTTTGCTATTTTTATTGACCAACTGGTATTCTTTTCACTAGTTTTTTAGATATTCCAGAAGAAGCTTTTTGCTGTTGTTCTTAGCATCTTTTATCAAACTCAGCCTATTTTGAGCATTTGTATTATGACACCAACTCTATGATCCCAAGCTACTTCTGTCCTTCTATTCACCCATTTTTTTTTGTTTTTAATCTTCATTAACTTTTTTGGTATAACTATACTGGGATGTTGTATTCTTCCCTGCTTTCCCAAACTGGAATTGCATTTAAGTATAACAAATTAAAAGCACAAGCATGCTGCTTGGAGTAGTACACATAAAAAATGTCTAAATTGTCATAATAAATTAAGACAATATTCAGAGTTAGCAGGGTATCTTTAAAAAGTAATTAAATCTTAGGGTACATTGCAGAACCATAATGTCACTTGCAAGATTGCCAGTTCTGGGCACATTTTATGAAAGACATTGGTAAAGTGACTCAAAGAACAGAAGCCAGGAAACTTGAGGGGGTTGGAAATTAAGTACAATGAGGTTCTACAGAAAGAGAATATAGATATATTTATCATGGAGAAAAAACTTAAAAGGGGTAAGAAAACAAATATGACATAACTAAAACTCAGGGCAGAATTGAATTTCTTCAAAGACTAAAAGTAGACCTACGCTATATATATGCAAATTTTGGTTAAATATCAGAAGAAACTTCCAAATAATTGATGATCTAGAAATCATAGTAAATAATAAGGTTTGAGTAAATTTTCACCTAACATTTACATATTGTTTTTACTCAATTTGGCAGACATCAATGCAACAGACTTCAACAATACAATACAACAAAAATCCTATTTGAACTTATGAAATCTAATATCATTTATATAATGGTTATAACTCATGTAAAATGACAAAAATTATATATTTTGTATTATGTAAAATTTTATAAATACATTACAGTATATAATTTGCATAATGATATCACTACGATGATGTATTTTACAATTTAATGGGTAACAGGAAGTAAATGACAAAGACACCCACTCCTGAGCTCACCATTAAATCAAAGTTTCAGTGTACCTGCATAATTCAGAAAAGCATGGATTTTGAATAAAAAATTATTCTGATTCACACAAATTTTATATCATAGATATTTTAAAAGTATATCAACTAACTTAGTATAAAAGTATAAAATGGGTGAAACAATCTATCTGGATGAATTTTTGCCTCAGTTCTTAAATGAAAGTCTTCCAAACTTCAAAAGATGTCACATATTAAATTTGCTTCTAAGCATCATATTGAACTTCTGGATCTGATAATTTTGAAATTCGAAGTAAATATATTTAGGGAGGGAACTTCAGAACCAACATTTTTAAGAATGTAACTCCTGTCAGTTTTATCAATTTTCCTTACAGATGGGTCCAACACTGAATGATACCATACCATCTTGATATATTTAAAAGATATAAAATATCTTTTATAATATGTGTGCAACAGATAATGAAGAGTTTGGTTACTTTTGGTTACTACACATGTACAATTAAACACACATTAACGGAAACTATTTTCTGAAGTTATCTTTTATATTGGTCTCAGCAGAGTTCTCCTGTATAAACAATGATAACACCTACCAGTTCTTCAGGTGGAATCACTGTCTTCTCTCGTATTGATTGGATACTATGCAGAAACTACAATGGGTGAAACAATGGAAAGCTATATTAATGCAGAGGAACTTGTGTCAAAATGAGAAGCTACAGAACCTGTATTTGTTATCTTTGTCCTTTCCTTACCACGCATCTGTATATATATTCAAATATCAACAGCATTTCTCTCCCCGTCTACTCTTGATGCATTATCTGACATTCCAAAATCCCAATGAATCATTTCAAGCTATGTTGCATATAACCCAAAACATCTGTAATAAGATTGCAAAATATTTTTAAAAATGGCTTTATCACAGAGTAAATCACTGTCCCTAAAAGACAGTGTGTAATTTGTCTGAAAGGAACAGGAAATGCAATTGATATATACTGGACAATATGAAATATTGGTAACTACTGAAAGTTAATAGTAGCCTCAATCCCATCTCAGTTGACTGACTCGGGAACTCTGCTTACAGCTTTGATAAAAGAAATAAGGCAACATGACTGTTTTATAATCTCATACATGCTGGAATCTAAAAATATCCAAATTATTCAAGAGAGTGGAATGCAATGGTGAAGACCATTCAAGGAACAAGAAGTAGTCCCCTTGTGTCACAACAGAATAGGGTGCTTGATTCTACCTCTGCTGTTGCTTCATTCTGCTTGCAGACAGTTTCCATGCCTCCTAATTTCCAGTGTCCATCCTCACTCACAAATACAGAGGATAAGCAGATATTGTTGTGGGTTAGGTTTCCCTATAGGTGTTTTTAAAAAGATAAAAAATACATAGTAAGACTGGGAATAGTTAAATATAAAACCCTTGTTAGTACTAATTGGATATCCTGAGACAACAAAGGACAGCAGTCAAAACCACAGAGGAACTTTATATCCCACAGGAGAACTAGAAAAAAGGGTGTGTTATGTCAGGCCAAGTTTATACTAATCAGTTTATTACGGACACACATCTGGACAAAAAGCAAAGGGGAACCTCCTTGATGTCTGCAATTTAACTAAACTAGAAAAGGAATACAACCACCTCCATCAGCAAGTCTTTAAGTCCATTTCATCATCCCTATTTAAAATGCCCACTTTGATATTCCCTCCTTATCTAAACACTACCCTAAATTCTTGTTCACCTGTCTCCCAACCTCTAGCTTAGGTGATCATTACCCTGCCCTGCCCTGCAACCTGTAACCATTGTCAAAGCAGTAGTGAAAATGTTTGATTGTAATAATGCTGACTTCCAGCAACCCAACTAACAATGGCTTTTTAATTGAAATAGAATGCTTGACAATAAGATGGCTCCCTCTCCTGCAATACTATAACTGCTTATTCTTTCAAAGATCAAATATAATGAAAATATGATAGTGGCAATTAATTTTCTATTATTTGGATAAGATTGAAAGGATTTTTCTTATTCTGGAAATTATGACAGTTTAGGGAGTAGAACGGTATTTGAGTATCATTTTTGAACTCTCCTATCGGTTAGCTTGGGAGATAAATGATTGGCTCATGAGTTTTCTTTGTCTCTTCTCAGCATTCTGATGCTAACAAAAATGATGATCAAAGGATGGATCCAGAACAGAGACTGGAAACAAAATGATAACTGTGCTTCGGGCACATGCCCTACATCAGGCCTATAAAAAATGCACATATATAAAAAGATGGCATAATGTGATTTATTTTTCATTAGGTGACACAAAATTATGTTAAAAAACAAGAAAACTAAAGCAGTAAAAAGAAACATGTGACATTTGATAGATACAGTAAATACAGTGTAATTAAAGTAACAAACTAATAAAGCCTATCTCAATATGTCTCTCTTTATTTTGATTGGAAAGTGCTTAACTGTCACACTCACCCTATCATGAAGAAACACAAGAGCCTGTAAAACATCATAGATTCCAGCACATATCTCTGAAGAAGAGAGAGCCTCCAGGACCTTTTCCAGTGGTTGCACATGCTCTGTAACCAGGTGAATTCCATCTACTTCCACAGTACACGAAAGGAAGCGCAGAAGGCAAGGATGGCGTAAAGTTTTCAGGTGCTTTCAAAATGCAAACAAAACAACCACTCAGTATTAATTCTAGTTTACTTTCTAGTAGTCTAGCCTCATACATAAAATGAGACAGAAAATCCTGGTACTCCAAAAGCCTAATTTTAAATAACATCAAATAGGTGATGTACACGCAGGCTATCTACATTTTTCAATAAGTCTGTAATGTTTTTGAAGGACAACTCACAAACAATTCTATGGAAGTTTCAGTCTCCAGTGGCAAATACTCTATACAATATGGAAAATGTCTGCAAGCATCACTCACTATGATCCAAAGAATATAAATCAAAACCTTTAGGATTCCCCAAAGAACAGTTTTGACATTTACTTTTTGCAATTTGTCATAGCCTCTATTTGATATGTATAATAATTTTAGCTCACTTTTCTTAAAAGTAATTTTAGCTTACTTTTCTTAAAAGTAATTCCATATGCTTATTCCATATACTTAAAAAATCTAAGAATACTTAGAATTTTCCCAACTACATTAAAGAACATATTACAAGAACTAACACCCTGTGATCAGATCATACATTTATTTTTTAAAAAGGGATTAAAATAAAGTAAAGTAGAACAGGCACTGATAAAATTGCAATTGACAGAGCTTCTTTGAGCTCACCTGACCAGAAGGTATTTAAAATAATTTTGAAGACTGCAGACAATGCAAATTGGAGAACAATGTCACCTTCCCTTACTATAGATATGTAAAATTGATGATGTCACCTAATCATGAGGTAACAAGTTACCTAATAAAACATATTTAAACAAACAACCAAGCTCAGAGAGCACCAAGAACTGCACATATGCAAAGTATTTTGAGACTGAAATGTCCAAATACTGAAACATTCCATTCAAATCCATTTTATTTCATGGACATCTTTTTGTTGGAAACTGAAAGTAAATTCCAGAAACTGGCAAAAAATGTCCACAATTGCAGTAACATGACTGTAGGATGCTGCAAGTAGCCATAAATGTGAGCCATTAGCCAAATGCCCAAAATGCAATCCCATGACCTTGGGGGTGAGTGGGGAGAGGAGGTGTTAAAATTTTGTCATCGGGTGATGGGTACCTGATTTTTGGGGGGAGGGGGGTGTTCAACCAATCTAGAACAGTTACAAATCAGCAATATTTTATCAGTCACAGTGATACATAAACAAAAGTCAAGTCCTCAAATACCAACTCTGCCCTATTTTAAGCACTAATATATGGCATAACAACAGCACCAATAATATAATGAACTTGCCTCTCACTGTAGTGTAAGCTTTCATCCCAGACAATGTTTCATTGTGCAAATGACAAACCAATCAATCTTGATGCAAAATATATGGGTAATTATCTGAACTGAAAATGGCAGTAGGAAAAAAGCAGCCTATAGAAACACTTCAGCTCTTAGGGATATGCTATTAATGATTTCAACAAAGCAATTCTGAGTCAAATAATTAGAAATACCTTTTTTTTGTAAAAAAAACCTAGCCTGAATTTATTCACAAATTTCTCATGCAGTTATACAACTTTCTAATTATACCTCACACAATTAAGTCATCAGTGCAAGAAGATCTGTGTCACTGTAGGCAACTATTCTGTAAAATGGCCAGTTTCTACAAATATTTATCAGTGTCTGAGGCACTTATATTTATATGTCTAATCATTATTATGTTATTCCCATGCCTAGTTTTGAATGTAAATAGAACGTAAAATACTAAGCATAATATAATTGCTAATTTCTTGTGAAAAGTCAGTTTTTTGTAAAACATGGTTTAATTTTAATGTTTCTACAAACCCAACAAATATATTCAATAAATTATAACAGAGCAACAATGATCAAGTATGATATATGAATCCAACCATAATCCTGTCAGAATAATAGTCTATGGGGTATACTCTATACATACCAAGGTATACATCAGTAATCACTAGGAATTAAGCTCAACTTTACTTTTTGTACGGCCATTTCAAAGGCCATGCATCTTTTCCACATAAATGGCCTTTGAAATTTCTACCAAAAAGAAATTTCATAAATTTCTATGCAAATAGTAATAATATAATAAATATTTCAATACCTTGGCAGCTCTGTTAACATTGTCTTCATTCTCTCTGTTGTAAACAAACACTGACGCAAGTTTGTCATGCTGCAATATTGCTGAATAAATATTGACTCCAGAAGGTAGTGTAAATGAAGGTTCATCCACTGCATCACGCTTTAAAGCACTGTTCTCTGATCCCATTACCTAACTCAAGGTGTCTTGGAATATATTTTATAGTAGAAGCTTTAAAGAGAAATGGTTTCATACAAATTGGTCCCAATTAATGTAAAATTCCTTTCATTCAGCAACATTCATAACAAGTTGTGATTATGCCATAACGCAAATCTTACAATTACACACTTGGTGTGAATCATTTGTATAATCCAGAAACCTATGTGTTAGTATTTACATGATGCACATGTTGTTTGATACCCCCATTCCCACCCTTTCCTTCTCTGTACAAAGCAATTCTGGAAACAAAGAAGTAATCTTGTACAGAATATGAAAAAGGTTAGGTCAGTTTCTATGTGCTACTAAATCTCTAAATGAACAGAAGCTGACACAGCCTCTAAATGGTACAAATTTAAATACAACAGATCTAAAACACACTTGCAAATCAACTATGAAGTATTACAAGAAAGAAAGATCAAGGTTTGGAAATGGTCTTCACAGTAATCAGATTTGAATATTGTTGAAAATCTATGGGGAACTCATATATACAGGTAGTCCTCGATTTACGACCACAATTGAGCCCAGAATTTATGTTGCTAAGTGAGAAATTTGTTAAGGGAGTTTTGCCCTATTTTAGGACCTTCCTTGCCACATTTGTAGTGTGAACCATTGTAGTTGTTGAATTAATCACACAACTGTTAAGTGAATCTGGCTTCCCTATTGACTTTGCTTGTCAGAAGTTCACAAAATGAGCCTGGGACAATGTGACCGTCATAAACATGAACCAGTTGTCAAGTATCTAAATGTAAATCATGTGACCATAGGGATGCTGCAATTGTCATGTGAAAAATTGTCATATGTCACTTTTTTCAGTTCTGTTATAACTTTGAACTGTTACTAAATAAACTTTGGAAGCTGAGGACTACCTGTACAGTATATGCAAAAAGACCAAAGAATATTTTTTGAGCTCTGCAAAGAATGCAAAGAGGCAAATACAAACACCTTTACGTCTCTTTAAGAAATTTTATTTCAGCCAGAGGAAGTACTGAGTTTCCAAGATTTTGCATCTGTCCTATAAATTGTTTTCTTATTTTGAATTGGTAAGCAACTGCACATAAATAGTAGGTATGCATTCAAATTTGCAAAAAGGTCTATTTAAATTTGTACCATGTAAAGATTGTCAGCTTCTTTTCATCTAGGGATTCATGAAATATACCATTTGCTTAGGGATGCCTTAACTGATTAAAGTGAAGGAAGAAAATCAGCAGAAACAGAAACTTTTAATTATTCATTTTTCCTCATGCATACTATATATATATATATATATATATATATATATATATATATATATATATAATTGATTGGTGGTTGCTTATTTTTTGTTATTTACATTTTGATAAAATTGTTTCACCCTTCTTTCCTCCCTAGTCATAGGCTTATACAATGAAAAAGGCACATTCACAGTATTCCAGAAATTGCTAAAGAACATTTTCTGTACTTAAATTAGTCAATAAGAATTTGTTACCAAAAAGATAAGTACAAGTTTCTCTTGCACTGAACAACTTAAATTCCTCTTTGCCCATGGATTTTTTTAAAATTTTAATTTATATCTCTTATTATTTTTAGAAATATTATTATCCCCACAACAACGCCCCAGTGAGGTGAGTTGGGCTGAAAGAGTGAATGGCCCAAGGCCACCCAGCAAGCAGGCTTTTTTTCATAGCTAAAGTGGCACCTGAACTCATGGTCTCTGGCTTTCTTGGCTGGTGCCTTAACCATTAAATCATAATTGGGTTTGTTGACTATTTGTTTAATTGTCTTTCTGTATCCATTTAGAGATAATGGTGGAAAACACAAAGCACAAATTGAAGTGATAGTAAATGCAATGCATTTAAATAACAGAAAATTGAAAGTCTGGAGACTCATAGAACAAAATTAGTTTGACCACCACTGACTTCACTTTTTAAAAAGTGAAGCAACACATTTACCAGAAATACTAAAGCAGATCCATCATTCTTATTTATTTTTTAATGTACATGCCCCTCATTTCCATTGTGTGGCTCTAGGTGGCTTACAGCATGCTATTTATGTGTTCCCTGTTAACTCTGGGTATTTCATTCTGCTTCCTGGCTTAGCTATGTCACTCAACTATTCACTGATCATTCACTCACAGAGAAATATACAAGTTCTGGTCATCTATCTAAAAAGTTGTATAATGTGGCATGCCCCACTGTGAGAAGTAAGGAACAGATGTTCTAGGCAGAAAAAAACTGTTTCAAACACAAACACACAGAAGGGGGCCAGAAGATCGTGAAATAAAGCAATATTAAGTCTGTAACTCAATGTCAGATCATCAGACCTACTCTTATATTTCAGAGACAGACGAGCAGAAAAGAGAAACTGAGTGACTTATCCAATTGAACTCTACTCTCTGTAAATGTGCCGGTTAATATTTAAAATGTCACAGGACTCTCCACCTTTCTGGAATGAAATTCTATGACGATAAAACAAGGCACTAATAATGCTCCGACGTTGGGCGGCTCTCTTCCTTTGCTGAACTGCGCCTCAGCGCTGATGACAGGCAGTCTGCTTACTGCATGGTAAGCAAATCACCAGGACCGGGACCAGAGCTTTCCTGAAAAGACACCGAGCCCCAATAGTTAATCCTTTCTCGGCAGCGTCGGGCTGAGCAATTATCCCCGGCCCGGTACCGGGAAATCAAGCGCCCCTCCCCCGCCCCAGAACTGCCCGGGCTGTCACCGCCGGTTGGCTGGCGCCCTCTCACCTGCCACCCCGCCGAGGGGGAAGGAAAGAACCGAGCTGCCCTCACCGCCCCACTTCCTCAACAGCCACTTCCACAACAAGCGCTGAGGGAAGGGGAAGGTAAATTTCCGGCTTACGCAGACCATAGAATCACACCGGAGGATCCACTGACGCCCACAAGATCGTCCCTCGCTCCGCGCTGTGGTCGGTGGCGCCATATTGAATGAGGGCAGAAGAGACTGGCAAGCAGCACTTAGTCGACGGAGCAGGATCGCGGTAGCTTGTTAAGCTCAGGGGCGTAAAAATGTCGATTAATAAAGAATTAATAAAAAATCCCGATTGGAAAGCTAGGGAAAACTCTGGTATGTCCATATTGCAACTCATGCCACAGTTAATTTCTAATAATATTTTGCCTTTGCATGGTGTGTAGGGGACCGTTGTTTTATGATGGAAGAAGCTTCCTGGAATGAAATGGCGTTGTCCCCAAGGCACTTTTCACGCGGCTGCACTAGAGCACTGTTCTTCGATGTTAAAGCAGAAAAGTGCGCCAGCGGGGAGAACTGTGTGGGGTGCCCTCAACATTGCAGATCTTCGAACCAGACGAGTAGCTCTGCCTGGCGGTAGGGAACCCTTTGAACCCCCGGCCCTTGGGACTGCAGCTGTTAGTTCTGTGATCCCCACGGGTTGCAGCAGATGAGCCCTTCCCTCTGCTTCTCCTGTCAACCGTGGCAACAGAATAAGCAGGAATACAGCCCCTCCTTTCCCCCCCTTCTGCTTTGCTTGCAAAAGGTGGCAGGTGAAGGAGGGGGAGAGAATGGGAGAGATAGGTATGCTGTAGATAATGATGCAATTTCAGGGAAACTCCCCCCCCCCCCCATCTTTGGCACAAGGGGACAAAAGTGGGAAAGGATACCAGATATGTATTGAGACACCTTTGGTTCTACTGGTGAAAGGCCTTTGGCAGGGTTGGGATGGGAGTAGTGTACCCATCCAAACTCTACTTCACCATTCAGCTGTCTTGGTTGCTCTTCTTTAGTAACTTAAGAGGGTTGCAAATGAAGAGCATTGGCTTGCAGTGGTTCTCCTTCCTCCAGGGCCAGTTCCAGTTGTATTTGTGGGCAGGATAATGGACACTTTAAATCTTAGAAATTAGTTTGGAGCAACTCAGGGGAATTATCCCTGCAATTTTTTGGCTAAGGTTTTACTTCAAAACAAGCAGCCCATATTAATTTACCTCCTTTAATAAAATATACCCCACCTGCAACGTGCTAGAGGTTGATTTTTAGGAAATTTAAGTTTTTTTTAAAAAACACATTGTTTTTAGTTCATGATTTTAAATTTTTACTTTGGGAACTACCTGGAAAACATCAGCTATGTCATATACAAATGAAGTATCTATGCAATTTATAATTTTGGGATTACATTAACATCATTTTTTGTTTTAACTATTTAAATATTAAAGTAATCCAACATTTAAAATTTAAGCCTGGACTTTCTTTTTTCCAAGAGTGCACTTCCCCAAACCAATGTTATTGCTATTTGAACTCTGTCAAGAGATGCAGGACAGATCCTATGTAATAGTTGCTTTGAAATAAGTTTTCGTTGAGAATGTCTACTCTGTAACAATGCATTTATCTACAGTTCAGGCGGGCATAACGTCCTTGAAATCAAGTCCAAAAACTGAAATACAACATATGCTACTGCCAATGTTCTTTTCAGGTTGAAAAATAAAGGGCTATCAAGACATTAGCCGACATTAGAAAATGACTAGTAAATAAAGATACTTTTTTAAAAAGTTGCTGCAGATTTTGAAGACAAAAAGGGACAATGACATTTGTATGACATTTCTGCCAGCAACTTTTTCCCCCAATGAAATTTAACTATGTATCTTATACGTTAGGAGAATAAATTTGGCTGAGTCTCTCTCAACTGTGATCCCAGTAACAAATAAGCTTAGAAAAAATATTTTGATACCAATTTAATTCGCTTTGTTAAGATTGAATCGTTTTTGAAATGTTCAAGCCTTATTCATCCTGCCAAAGAACTGGGCGGGAGGAAAGGTTGAGAAAGAATGCAGAAGCTCCAGGGAAAGACTGTGAGAGCCAAGAACCCACCAAGATCACTGATGCAGGTGTCCGACAAAGAAGTGAACTGTTCTCAAAACAAAAGGACGATTCATAATTGGACAGTATGAATATCCATGGGTGTGGAAGGGGCAAAGCCATTGTTTAACCATGAAATCATTGTGCAGAAAAAACCAGAGCTGGTTTTGATTCTTCAGTGCCAAAATGGTGTTGTGGTATTACAAAATTCCTGAGAATGCCTACTTCTTTTGGGTTTGCTAGTCGGACAATTGACACTCTTCTCCCCAACAACAAATCAAATTGCCTGATAAAGACAAGTAGTGCTCAGTGACAACGTTTCCCATAGCACTCCCATCTTTCACAGGGAATCATATTTTTTAAAAAGGTCAAATTCAAAAGAAATATAAAATTCAAATTCAAAATAGAGCTGGAAGAGAACCTTGGAGGTCTTCTGGTCCAGCTCCCTGCTCAAGCAGGAGACTCTATACCAGGGGAGTCAAACTGGTGGACCGATAAATCACGCCCAGGCCACGCCCACTCCAGCTCCGCAAAGGCAAAAAAGTCATGATACATGTGATGTCACATGACGCAATCGAGTTTGACACCCATGCCCTATACCATTTCAGACAAGTGGCTTTCCAGTTTCTTCTTAAAAACTCTAGTGATGAAGCACCCATAACTTCTGAAGGCAAGCTGTTCCACTGGTTAATTGTTCTCACAGAATAGAATAAAACTTTATTACGGTCATCGACCAGCAATAGACATACAATGAATTAAAATTACTTCTGACATTAATTGTGAATAACATCTCTGTTATAAAAATACATGATCTCAAACCTAATTTACATGCTTGTAAGTATGTGGGTAAATGTATCGTTATAGATCTCAAAAAATTGGCACCAGTTGATATTATAATTTGGTAACCAATTTTTTTCTTGTGGATATTGCAGCGACACAAAATTTTGCCACTGCACGCATGATAGCCGGATTAGAGTCTTAGAGGAGAAAGCCTATATAAAAGTCCTCTGTCCTCCCTGGCAATCTCTCTAGTAAGGGGAGAATGTATATTGATCTGCATACTCTGTATAACTCACAGTACAATAAAACATGTGAGATATCTTCGACTTCTCCCTTTCCACATATGCATACCCGTTCTGCTATCGGTGTTCTCTTGTACCTGCCCTGGAGAAGTGCTGAGGGAAGAATATTAAATCTGGCTCTGAAGAAAGCTATTCTTTGTTTTGGGAAGATCAGATCATTTAGATATCCTGCTGATTCCCACACACCCTGCTTGATTCTGTCCCTAATGTGGAGAGGCAACCTATTTAGTTCTTCTTGGAACTCCATGTCCTTCGTTCTGTCAATTACTACTTGCTTTGCTTTGTCAAAGCTGAGGGACATTAGGAATACAGATAAAAGCTCATAAGAGCCCAGCTTGTGATCTATCGCCTGTTTCCAGGGGGAGGGGAAGTTGTCAGTCAGCACTAGTGGGGACAGTCCCTCTGGAAAGTAATGAATTTTCAGCCAATAAATGATCATCATTTTCCAGGCTCTTACCTGAATTTGAGGCATACCTGTCTCAATTCTTAACTGGGCATTTGGAGTTCCATTGGGTGCAGCTAAGATGGCTCGCAGGAATTTGGTTTGTATAGTTTCTAGCAAGTTTTTCTTTCCTAGGATTCCTGTTTGTGCCCCATAAAGAATTTGTGCCAATGTTTTGGCCTCAAAAAGTTTTAAGGCCGCAAGTACTAACTGACCTCCACCTGTATAAAAGAAGTGTTTAATTGCATTTGAGGACCTATTGGCTGCTTGCAATGTTTGCTCCAGGTGTGCCTTCCATGTCCCTTGCGAGTGGAAGACCACCCCAAGATATCTAAATGTCCTAACCTGTTCCAATCTGTGTCCTTCAATTTTCCAAGAGTATTGTCTGGGTCTTTTAGCAAAAACTAAAATTTTTGATTTATCAAAATTAAGGACCAATTTGTTCTGTCTACAGAAGCCAAGTGTTGCCCTAATTGCTCTCTTCAGTCCTATGGGCGTTTGTGAAATTATAGCAGCATCGTCGGCATAAAGGAGAATCGGGATTTTGCGTTGTGCTATGTTAGGAGGATGTAGGTCAGGGTTCTGTAAGAGATCAGTCGGGGTTAATATAGAAGTTAAAAAGGGAGGGGGACAGGATGCAGCCTTGCTGTACCCCTTTTTGAACCCTTAGTGGGCCAGTTAAAGTCCCTTGCAGATTACACCTCACTTTCAAGGTGGAATTGGCATACAATTTTTGTATGAGAAAAAGGAGACGTTTATCGATTGTAGTGGATTCTAATTCTAATAGTGTGTTCCTGGATATTGAATCAAAGGCCTGCTTAAAATCAAGGAAAGCCACGTAGAGGGAGGATTTTTTTTTTTGTGGGTATATTTTTGCACCAGATGATGAAGTATCAGGATATGATCTACTGTAGATCTTCCTTCTCTAAAACCGGCTTGTTCATCCTTGATTATCTCTCCTGAAATTAGCCAGTCCTGGAGTTTATAGTTTAGGTGTTTAGCATACAATTTACTAATACCACTCAAAAGGCTAATGGGTCTATAATTTCCTGGATCATTTCTATTACCGTTTTTATAGATTGGTATAATAATTGCTAATCCCCAATCTCTTGGCATACGGCCTGTTTTATCTATAAATGTAAACAGTGATGCTAAAAGTGGGGCCCACCAACTGGTGTTCTTTTTGATTATTTCTGGGAGGACATTATCAGCACCAGGTGCCTTATTAATCTTGAGGGCTTCGATCAGCTGGGATACCTCTTCTGGTGTTACAGGAGGCCAGTAAGCAGTTTGGTCCAAACTAATTTAGCTCTCCTTACTTACATAGTCAGGGTCTGTATATAGGTCTCTAAAATATTCTTCCCAGGCCTGAATCGGTACCTGATTAGTTGGGGGTAGGGGGGATTTCCCCAATCCTCTGGTGATGTACCAAAAGAGGGATGTACTGATGTAATTAATCTCTGCCAAGACTCCTTCAAAGTCGCACTTTTCTTTTCTTTTAGGAGGGTCTTATATTGTGCTTTCAACTGTTTTAAGAAGTGAGTGTGATCCTCAGAAGGATCATTTTTACTTATTCTTTATTCCTTATTATATATTCTTTTTAATTGCATGCAATCTCTATCAAACCATTTTTTGTTCTTTAAAACTGGCTTTTTGGAGTGAGCTAGTATTCTCTTAGTGAGAACCGACTTCAAATTTGAGATTAAAGTTTCAAACTCCTCTAAGTATGGTCCTTCAAACTTATTTCTTAGTAGAGATGCATGTAATTCTATGGTTTCTGGAGCTAACATCCATTTTGTGACTTCTTTTGCATTTTTCTCGGTCCATTTAATTTTTACCTGGGTATTTTGGCTCTCTAATCTGGGTAGATAGATTGAGTCAACCCTTAGTAATTTCTGGTGTAATGTAAGAGTAAGGATAAGTGAATTGTGATTGCTTTCCAGACGTGAGTCTACCTCCATCTTCTGCAAGAACTTCAGGAGGTCGTATGATATTATCCAGTAATCGACTGTGGATTTTCTTCCTGCTCCCCGATAAGTATAGTCTGCTGGGTAGTCCCCCCAGGTGGAACCGTTCAGGATACAAAGGTCCAAGAGTTCAGTCATCTGTCTTACACACAGTCCTGCCCGATTTGCCTTAGTGTCTTTAAATTGTCTGGGATGCAGGGGTTCTCCTGGTACATTCTCATCATAATGGATCTTAAATTGATTAAATAATGCTTGATCCTAGCGTTTAAGTCCCCCCCAATAATTATTGCTGCTGAAGGGTATTTATCTAAGTAGCTCAGAATAAAATCTTCTATGCCGTCCCAAATCTTGTTGATCAAATTATTCTTATTGATTGGGGGAATGTAGATATTAAAGAGCAAAATCTCCACCTGTTTAAATAAGAGTAAGGTAGTCACAACCCATAGCTGCAGGGATGGCAGTGATACACATTTAAATTGCAAGGATGCATTCACTAATGTTACAATACCCCCTTTAGCTCCCCCCCCCCACCTTACTTGGGACAGCTGGGATAGAGTTAACACAATATCCATCTAATTGTATCTCTGTGGAGGCCCAGGTTTCCTGTAAAAAGAGAATATCAAATTGTGATATATAATAAAAAAACAGTTGGTCTTTTGATGGAACAGTCCACCCAGCTATATTCCAGGTTATGATGGAGAGAGGCTCCTCTTTTGCAGCTCATCAGGAAATTTGGTTTATACAAAGGGAAGCTGTATGGTTGTTGCAGTGGCTTGAGATGTCGTCATGCCCGAAATTGGCCTTCTCTAAAAGGAGAGGTGCCCCATCTAAATTCTGTGTTGGCTCCTGGTAAAATTGTTCAGGGTAAGAGGATTTAGCACCAGCTAACAAGGCTTGCCATTCTGAAGCCTCTTCTCTAGGTGTAGATCAACGTCCCAACTCTGACAGGAAAGATTTGAAAGGAGGCTAGATGTGCCTTCAACTTGAATAGCATCAGTGGTATGGTTGGCTGTTTGAAAGACAGAAGAATTCGCTTCCAATTTGGGGCCTCAGGAAGCCATTCCACAGCACGGAGATCAATCTGCCCCCAGTGACAGTGAAGAAGCTGGTTTAGGGAATTTAGTATAGCACTCCTGGTAATCCAGCGTCCATAATTAATTCTGTTCACATGGATTCTAAGCACAACCTGATGTGTTTGTAGTGAGCGATGTGATTGCTGTAATTGTAGGGGAGATGCTTTACTGTCTTCCTATTTCTTCTCTATTAATTCCTCTAGTAATACCTCCTCCTCTTGATGCTTTATGTGGAGAGTGGGCTGCCACTTTTTAGCAGGCTCTTTAACTGTTTCCCTGGGTCTTTGCTCTTTTTCCTCTTCTTTACCACGAGTATGCGATTTACCCAAGTCTGCTGTATGGACTTTAGTGAAGGTACCAGTAGCCGGATATTGTTCTTGCAGAAAAACAGCTAAATCATTTTTCAGTGTCCCTACATCATGTTGAATGGTTATTAGTTGCTCAAATATTGAAACAATCGTTTGTGCTGTAAGAAGGCATTGCTTTGCCATAAATTCTGTTGTATTCTCCCACGGTAAGCTCTCCACACTCTGGATTAGTTTGTTGTTAAACTTTTTAGACTTTATCTCAGTCTCCATACAGGCAGTAGCTGGACTCATTTGTGAAAACAGCTGGCTGTCATTTTGCTCCCCTCCCCCCAGATCGGGAAAGTCTAGTAACTACTGTTTTGTCAAATCTCTTTGCCGGTCCCGTTCTAATCTCTCCAAATTGTTGGAAATGAAAGGAGGGATATTTTTACTTACAAATCTCTAGTCAGCAAAGTGCTCGTCAATTTTTGGTTGTTTTGCATTCTTCAATGGTGGGAAAGATCCCAGGCTGGTGCCGTGGCACTTCTTTCTTTTCCCCATGCCTTATTAGTCCTTATCAGCCAAAACTTTGTCTGTGTTGTGGTCTACTCTGTTATCGTCTCCAAAAAATATTATTTAAATAAAAAGAGTCCAGTGGGTATACTAAAAATTGATAAAATAAAATAAAAACCAGGAGCTACTGCAAACACACTCCAGCAGCAGCAGCAGTTCTCACTGTTAGCAAGTTTCTCCTTAATTCCAGGTTGCTTCTCTCCTTGATTAGTTTCTATCCAGTTTTTTTCCCCTACCCTCTGGTGCTTTGGAGAATAAATTGACCCCCTCTTCTTAGTGGCAGCCTCTCAAATACTGGAACACCCGTCATGTCACTCCTAGTCATCTTCTCCAGACTAGCCATACCCAAATCCTGCAACCATTCATGTTTTAGTCTCCAGGCCTTTAATTATCTTATTTGCTCTTCTCTGCACTTTTTCCAAAATCTCAACTTTTTTTTGTAATGTGACTAAAACTGGATGTAGTATTCCATGTGGTCTTATTAAAGTTTTATAAAGTAGTACCATGTTTCCCTGAAAATAAGACCATCTTAATATTTTTTGAGCCCTGAAATAAGCGCTTGGCCTTATTGCCATGCGCTCAAAAGCCCGATTGGGCTTATTATCAGGGGATGTCTTATTTTGGGGGAAACAGGGTACTAATACTTCAAGTGATTTTGATTCTGTGCCTGTTTATACAACCAAGGATTGTATTAGCTTTTTTGGCTCCTGCCAGACACTGCTGGCTCATATTTAAGCGATTGTCCACTAGGACTCCAAAGTCCCTTTCAGAGTTACTGTTTTTAAGCCAGATTTTACCTAATCAGTACTTGTACCTTTGGTTTTCTTGCCTAAGTGTAAAACCTTGTTCTTCTCCACATTAAATTTCATTTTGTTGGATAGGGCCCATTGTTCAAGTCTGTCAAGACCATTTTGGATACTGAGCTTGTCTTCTGGGGTATTGGCTATTCCTGTCAGTTTAGTGTCATCTTCAATGAAATTGAAGTGTCAACTTCAATGAAATTTATGGAGTCTGATGGTTTTACAGAGGTGATAAGAAAAGGCATGGCATAATGTGTGTCTTTTATTTTTTATTTTTTATTATTTTTATTTGATTTATATGCCGCCCTTCTCCGGAGACTCAGGGCGGCTTACAGTGCGTTAAGCAATAGCCTTCATACTTTTGTATATTTATACAAAGTCAGCTTATTGCCCCCACAATCTGGGTCCTCATTTTACCCACCTTAGAAAGGATGGAAGGCTGAGTCAACCTTGAGCCTGGTGGGATTCGAACTTGCAGTAATTGCAAGCAGCAGATGTTAATAGATGTTAATAACAGGGTGCTTTAAACCACTGTACTACAGGCTCTGTGTATGTGCAGGTGGTGGTGATCATGCAAATGAAAATAAATAGAAAAGCAGATAAAGACATTTCAAAGCTCATTTCAGGAGGTAACAAATTCCATTTTTTTTCTTGTTCAGGTTTATGAGATGTTAAATTGAGGGACTTTGGCATGCACAAAAGTTACATGAGTTTTCCTTTCACAATACATGACTACTCTTCTAGAGAGAATGCATGCAAAACTGAACATCTGAGGCACTTCTTCCCCCACCTTAGTGCCATGAACATTTTCAGACAGTTTGCCAAAACTGGCTAGGATTGTAGGAGTTGCAATTGTAACACATTTGGAAGGGACCAGTTTGAGAAACTGTGATCTAGACATCCCTGAAATGTTTTTGTTAATAGGTGCAGAGACCCTACATATATATTTGCACAAAGGTGTTTGCTGTTATTTGACTCCCGGAAAATTAGATAAATTTTTAAAAAAGATTTATAATGGAATATTGCTGGGAAAGTTGGCGAAAAAAGGAATTCTACATATTTTGAAATTACTGTATATTATATTATTTAGTCACTGTTCCTGGCAAAAAAATTAAGCTCAACTGTATCCCTAGTTTCTTAGCAAATATTTTGGCTACTGTGCAGAACATTTCTAATACAGGGTAAGTACCAAAATTATAATTCATCCTACAATTTGCAAACAGCATTATACATTATGAAATTTCAATTGATTTTAAATTCAAAATGTATATCACATCTGTGCTATGAAATGACATCAATACAACTAATCACAGGAGGGAAAATCTCACAGAAAGGAAAAGTACTAAGAATATTACTCAGTTTTTTCAATGGTATTATAAAGCATAACCAGTTATATCTTTTATACATCAATTAAATTTTTATTCAAAAACAAGGCATATTAGTTTAACTCATGGACCCTGGGTATACAGTGTAACAATCACTCAGTCTATTTTTAAGGTAATTAAATTAATTGCTCAATATACATAACATTAACTTTCCAGTTACTAGATTCCAACATCTGGGGGGAAAACCCCCCAACAGAAATAATGCATAGCTGGAGAAGGAAGGGAATTGAATTACTAACATTTTCCTAGGACAACAACAAACATGTATCACAGTCATGTAAACAGTAGCATCATGCATTGATAATAGGAAAAAAATGCCCTAATTAAGACACAATTCAACATTACAATAAGTTTAATATGGTAGATTGCTTTATCGGGATCCAAAGTTGTTATAGTAGTAAGGTTCATCTGGTCGATACCCATAAGCAGTAGTTGGGCGGCTTGGAATACCTATGGGCTGGCCAAATCCATCCATTGCAACACTATAAAGAAAAGACACAGTCAACATACAGATACAATACACTGTCTATAAAAAAAAGTTAGGGGAAAACAATAAACAGTAGTAAATTATTTAATATCAATTTTACACAGGACACCAAATAAACTATATTCAATCTAGCTTACAGTTATTATAATCAAAGCCATTTTTCTAAGTTGTTATGCAATACCTGACATTAATAACTCATAATAACATGCTATAATGTCTGTAACTGTATTACTACACAATAATACAACTTTTATAGTATAAAAAGTGAAAAGAGGAGCATATAACTAAGGTAGAATATCTGCAAATAGCCAAGCCTGCAAAGATAAAATTAGGAAACCTATAGCTCAAAATGAAATAAGGCTTGTGACAAAAGTAAAAAAATAACAACAAAAAACTTCTTTCAATATATAAAAACAAGAAAAAAGTCAAGGAAACAATTGGTCCATTAATGGGAGAAAATAGCAAGAAGGCAATGAGCAACAGGGAGAAAGCAGAACTGCTTAGTTCATTTTTTTGCATGTGTTTTTACACAAAAAGAAAAAAAAAACAGTTCAACCTATAAAAAAAATTGTAAAATGCAGATTAGGAATGCAAGTCAAAATAAGCAAGAAAATGGTAAGGGAACACGTATCTACTTTAGACAAGTTTAAATCACCAGAACCAAATGGATTATGCCCCAGGGTTCTGAAGAAATTAGCAGATGTGATCTCAGAACCATTTTTTCAAAGAACCTGGAGCACCAATGAACTACCAGAGGACTAAAAAAAGGCTGATGTAATTCCTATCTTCAAAAAAGGAGGAAAATGGATCCAGGAAACTACAGCTCTATCAGCCTGACATCAACACCTAGAGGCAAACAAAGTCATAACCAGAAGCCAACATGTGTTTGTCAAGAACAAATCATGCCAGACAAATCTTATTGCATTTTTGACAAAGTTACAAAATTAGTGGATGAGCAAAATGCTGTTGATATAATATACTTCAGTAAGGCATTTGATAAAATAGATCACAACCTGCTACTTGAAAAATGTGGGTTAGACTAGTGATCCCCAACCTTTCCAGCTTTGCAGACTCTCAGGAGGGGGAGAGGAGATGGTTCCACGTGAATGGCAGGTGAGCATGCACAGCTCTCCTTGCACATGCTCTCCCACCACTTATTTTAGCTGGTTCTGAACCCAGTAGTGGGCCACAACCTGGAGTTTGGAGACGCCAGAGTTGGACAGCATCACCACCAGATGGATTTGTAACTGACTGACCAACCACACTACAAGTATAGTCCTCAATGGAACTGTATCTACATGAAGGGAAGTTTAAGTGAGGTACCCCAACATTCTTTCTTAGGCCCAGTAATCTTCAATATCTTCATCAATGATTTAAACAAGGAGATAGAAGGGGAACTCATCAAATTTGCAGATGACACCAAGCTGGCAAGAATAGCCAACACTTCAGAAGATATGCTCAAAATATAGAAGGATCTTGACAGACCTGAATACTGGGTCCTATCTAACAAAATGAAAATCAACAGTGAGAAAAGTTAAAAAGTACATTAAGGAAGAAAAACCAAATGCACAAATATAGAATAGGTGGTACCTGGCCCAACAGTAGTAACTGTGAGAGGGATTTAGAAGTCCTAGTGGACAATCACTTAAATATGAGCCAGCAGTGTGCTGCAGCTGCCAAAAAAGTTAACACAGTTCTAGGCTACATTATTAGAGGAATAGAATCAAGATCATGTGAAGTGTTAATACCATTTTATAATTCCTTTGTAAGACCACATTTGGAATACTGTATCCAGTTTTGGTCACCACAGTGTAAAAAAGTGGTTGAGACTCTAGAAAAAGGGAAGAAAAGACTGATTAGGGGACTGGACGTTAAAATATACAAAGAATGGTTGCAGGAATTGGGTAGTTTAATGAAAAGGACTACAGGTGACATGATAGCAGTATTCCAATATTTAAGGGGCTGCCACAAAGAAGAGAGGTCAACCTATTCTCCAAAGCACCTGAAGGCAGGACAAGAAGCAGTGGATGGAAACTAATCAAGAGAGAAGCAACCTAGAACTAAGAAAAAAATTCTTGACAGAACAATTAATCAATGGAACAACTTTCCTCCAGAAGTTGTGGGTGCTCCAATACTGGAGGGTTTCCTGCTTCAGTAGGGGATTGGACCAGAAGACCACCAAGGTCCCTTCTAACTCTGTTATTCTGTTATTTTCCTCTTTTGTCTTCCAAGAGATGAAAAACTAGGAGCAATTATCTTATCTGATGAAAGGGCATCATAAAGATCTCTTGATGTTCCTTAATGGTAGAACTTGCATGCCTAACTTATTGCATTTCTCTGCTAGACCAGGAGAATGCTGTTTATTTAGAAGTTGTTCTTGAACCACTAGATGGCAAGCTATTGTCTTTAGTTACCACTAATTCTTTCCAGACAGTTTCAATCTATTTCAGTTTACACAAAACTCCCTGAACATATTTTTAATTAGGCAGGAGAGAGAATCATGGTTTTAATTAAGTCCTGATCAAATCAATCCTTTTAGTTCAAGAAACATGTAAATAATTAAGTGCAGTGTCTTAATGTTCAGAGCTTGTGATGTTTTGGTGATTTCCAAATCACTTACATATGCAGTAGCTTGGATATGTCATTCTGCAATGTTAAATCATGCATGTATTAAAGCATTTACAGTAGATTACAAGGAATAATTCACATCCCAAGATACATGCTGGTAAAGATTCAAATCTATAAGCAAAACTGTTTTCAATTTTTTTTCTAAAAACATAAGATTGCATTAATTACAAAACCTGAGTGAATATGCAGAGCAATTTTTAGAAACTGACAACCTGAATGAAAGGTGAGCTATATAACTAGCCAGTATGCAATAGTGAAAATAAAAAATGAGACTTGGAAATTATATAAAGCTGTCTTTTCAAACTAGATAAATTTCTAAGTATCTTTTTACACTATGTATAAAAAACGAAACAGCAGATGGTTATAGCTTAGTATTCTATTTACATGCAAAGACTAAAAAAATTCATAATACTTTCTGAAAATGTGTGCCTGTGTTGTTTAGTTGGCTGACACTGGTAAGACTTTTTACTGTCCCTTATTGAGGTAAAAGAAAGATGTGGTGATGGCAGAAAACATGATTACCGATATATCACTATACATATGGCAATGTTTGCGTAGTCAGTTGTAATGTAACTGCATACACCCTGGTTTTTGTATAGCCCTCCATTTTATAAGAATGAAGTCTTTTTGTTTGCAAATGTTCAGCCAAGTGAGTAGATCAGTCCATGACTGTTGAAAGTAGGTAGAACAGCAATCACAACCGAAGAAGTTCAGATTATTTGTTCAGTTTGGAATTGTCATCACCAGGCTAACTTTATCCCTAACAAGCCAATCACATTTTAGAACCTTATTAACAAGTATGCAGTTAAAAAAAGAACTGAATCAACTGGAAAGGTGTCCAAATTTCTGCACCAGCCACTTTCATACTTTTCTGTAAACAGAATATTTCATACAAATACTGAAATTTGCAGAAAGATATTTTGTTCAACTTTATACCCTACAGAGTTATCAGCGTTTATTTACTTTGGAATTTATTGAAACATAAAATTTGAACAATTGTAAAATTTCTTTCTTGGCTACCGTCAAAGCCATGTTGCACCAATTGAACAATCATACTCTAATTTTTAAAAAATGGAGCAAGAGGTATATAACCCTCAAGAAATAAGCTATAAGGTTACTCCTGCTCCTTAATTTGGAATTATTCAAACATACTAACTTATATCTCTAGCTCTGATAGGCTTATTATCAATGAAAAGCTCTTTTGTTAGAGTCTAGCTTTACAAATGCTAGTGAATTTTCAGATATACAGTTATACAGTTTCCTTAAAAAGAAAAACACAATAAAATTTTAAAAAGACAAGATGATTAAATCAAATTTCCCTCTTGTACCATATAATGGAGCTCTACAAGGATTCTTCTGGCCATAACTTGGCATTTAACAACAAGTGATCACTAAGGAAGAAATTTTATTCCATTTAACTGTTGCTGATTTACTGCAGTGAAAAAAAATGGCCACGTAACCTGAGAAGTGACTGAACAGAGAGATCAAAGCCACAGTCTGGAAATTAAAATAAACCTTCAGGCTACTTCCTGCAAGAAAAATCACTTTGGCAAACTAAAACAGAGTCCATCTAAAAACTGTTCTATTTTATGAGCTGTCACATTAATTCAAGTGGTTTCGACCAGTCAACTTCAGAACATCGTATTTCCTTGTTTCTGTCTCACATACTTCTGTAAGCAGTTTTGGGAAGAGGGGGAGGATAAAAATAAAATCAGAATTCTTTCCTTTGGATTGAAACTGAGAAGGTCATAAACTCCTCAAAACAAACAGGTTTTCATTTGCACATTCCATTCCCATTTATTATAATTTTTATTTTTTCAGATTTGTATATAAGCATACATTTCTTTAATAACACTTCTATAATGTGTTCAATTTTTGTTTAAATCAGCCCAGATGACTTACAACTCAAGAACTGGTTCATTCTTACCAGCACATCTGGAGGAAGTTCAGTGAGAAGTAAGACCATAGGAATTACTGCTAAATTTCAAAAGCTAACCGTTTTTGACAGTTTTCTCCTGGGACATGCAGAAAATTAAAACTTTAATTCCTCAGTTTTTATGGAACTGGACAGCTTTACAAATTTGGCAAATAAAATTACTGTATCTAGATTATAAATACTGCTATAGTTTCCATTAATATAAATTAATAAAATGAAAAGTCATGTCCACTGAGAGAAACAATTATTATTGAATAATACCTTAATCCAATCAAAGATTCTATAGTTTTATCCTAGTGTACAGCTGAAAATTATCAATCAAGTCTTAGAAGATTGTACTTAATATTTATAGAGCAACTCCTCACCATTTAACCCACACAATCATGAGTTATGATTCTATGATTAAACTATGATTAAAATGTTTCAAGTTATTAACAGTGTAAATGTTATTAACAAATATAGTGGTTTTTAGGTTAATCAATTTTTCTGAATTTCCAACATTTCTGCATAAATATGACCCAAAGAATGACCTGTTTTCCACATACTAAAACTAAAGAGAACCAATTAAACAAATGAGTCAAAAACATTATACTTGTTCATTTGTTTATTGAAGAAAATCATCCAAAATCACATATTTGGATGTGGCAGAAAGTTTTCTAAGAACTGCAGTAATTGCGGTGGCAGCAGCTCCCAAATAGTCTTGGAAGGAAAGAATCTTAATCTTAGCAAAATTACGATGGGCTTCTGGACAGTCAAGTGACTTCCTTAGGCAGAATGGAATGCAATGGAATAAAAATTGATCAGACATGGCCAGACAAGAAGTGGACGCACTTGGAATACTGTTTCCAGTTCTGGTCACCATGATTTAAAAAAAAATAAAAAAAGATGCTGAGACCCTAGAAAGAGTGCAGAGAAGAGCAACAAACATGATAAGGGGTCTGGAGGCTAAACTGTATGAGGAATGGCTAAGGGAATTAGATATGTCTAGCCTAACGAAGAGAAGGATTATGAGTGACATGATAGCTGTTTTCCAATGTTTGAGGGATTGTCACAGAGAGGATCGACTTTTTCCAAAGCACCTGAAGTGATGGGTGGAAACTTGTTAAAAAGAGATCCAACTTTGAACTAAGGAGAAATTTCCTGACAGAACAATTAACCAATGGAACAACATGCCTTCTAGAGTTATAGGCGCTTCATCCCTAGAAGTTTCCACGAAGGAGACTGGAAAGGTTTTCGTTCAGGATGGTATAAGTCTGCTGCCTTGAGCAGGGAGTTGGACTAGAAGGCCGCAAGGTCCCTTCTAGCTTTATGATTCTAGTTTGTTCTGAGTTTTGCTACTCGTTTTACCTTCACAAGTCCACTATGAGTAGGTGTGATACCACAAAGATTGAGAGCTCCTGGGATACATATATTAAAATGCATAATTAAAAATAAGTAGAAGAATTAATTTTTGCTCAACTCTAAGTCCTAATGAGATCAGGAGTTTTATTTGGATAAAGGTAGAGGTGACAGAAATTGGTTTATTATTTTAGGGAATCACAAAATCTTAGTTTTTTAAAAGATCCCTATGCCTTTCCATTTCAATTTTTTGATTTCATATACATGTTTATAAATAAAAGGTGCTTCATAATTTCATCTGTGGTATTGAACTTTACAATCAGCTTTGTTTCTCTGTTTGTTTGATAAAATGATTTTATTAAAGACAAGCAAAATATCCAATGCATAAATAGGAACTAGTGGTGAGCACGAAAACAGCCTATGATACAGTATATGTCCATGATGGCGAACCTATGGCACACATGTGCCACAGTTGGCACGCAGAGTCCTCTCTGCAGGCATGTAAGCCGTCGCCCAGCTCAGCTCCACCACACATGTGCACACCACCACACACCCGCCAGCCAGCTGATTTTTGGGATGTGCGGGGGACGGGGCGTATGTAGGAGATGTGCGCAGATGTGCATGGGGTGTCACATGCATGTGGGGAGGTTGTGCACGCATGCGCAGGGGTGGAATGTAGGAGGGTGTGGTGTGCCCTTCCCCCCACAGCCCGTTTTTGGGCCCAGGACAGGAGGCTGCAGGGACGCCTGTTAGGTCCAAAACAAGGCATGGGGAGGTGCAGCCTGCACCCCCCCCAAGCCCATATTTGGGCCCAGAAGGCTGCAGGGAGGCCTGCTAGGCCAAAAATGGGGGGTGGGTGGGTTTCATGCACGTGCACATGTGTGGGGGGCAGGGGGAGTGCAGGGGGGGGAGTGCGCATATGCGCAGGGAGCGCTCATTGCATTTTGGGTACCACACACTTTCGGCACATGACGAGAAAAAGGTTAGCCATCACTGGTATAGGTGAATCTAGCTACCAAAGCTATTTCAAATATTGTTGGTTTTGGGGTTTTCAGTCAGAATGTCTTTGGTACCTTGCTACTAACCTTCTCTAGGGCATCATCTTTTATGTTACATTACCATAGCAGATCTTCTGCCAAATATTACAGGCCCTGAAATAACTCAAGAACAGCTTCACATTCTAAAAGATTTGTTTGGAAATGTACAAATGACAACTTCTGATTTCACTAATATATACTTATCTTTTTCTACAAGTAACTTACCTGCCAGAGAAAGGATGCTGGTTCACAAGATCTCCATTCTGAAGATGGTAATCACTGAAGAAATCAGGACTTATTGCTCCATCATGTGTTATTAATCCATCTATGAAACAAGAAAAAATAGGGCATGAATATGGTATTTCTAAAGTAAAATGTTAAAAGTAGATATTTAGGACATTTTATTTTGGAACTACTAAGTTACATTAGTTTCATGTACTACAATGAAAAACTACATTGCCAGTGGTAGATTTGTCACTTCCACTAACTATACAGTCATAGCCGTAAATGTTGGCACCCCTGAAATTTCTCACAGAAAAGTATTGCAGTAACACATGTTTTGCTATACACATGTTTATTCTCTTTGTGTGTATTGGAACAAAACCAAAAAAGGGAGGGAAAAAAGCAAATTGGACATAATGTCACACAAAACTCCAAAAATGGGCTGGACAAAATCATTGGCACCCTTTCAAAATTGTGGATAAATAAGATTGTTTCAAGCATGTGATGCTCCTTTAAACTCACCTGGGGCAAGTAACAGGTGTGGGCAATATAACACTCACACCTGAAAGCAGATAAAAAGGAGAGAAATTCACTTAGTCTTTGCATTGTGTGTCTGTATGTGCCACACTAAACATGGACAACAGAAAGAGGAGAAGAGAACTATCTGAGGACTTGAGAACCAAAATTGTGGAAAAATATCACCAATCTCAAGGTTACAAGTCCATCTCCAGAGATCTAGATTTGCCTTTGTCCACAGTGTGCAACATTATCAAGAAGTTTGCAACCCATGGCACTGTAGCTAATCTCCCTGGGCATGGACGGAAGAGACAAATTGATGAAAGGTGCCAATGCAGGATAGTCCGGATGGTGGATAAGCAGCCCCAAACAAGTTCCAAAGCAATTCAAGCTGTCCTGCAGGCTCAGGGAGCATCAGTGTCAGCGCGAACTATCCGTCGACATTTAAATGAAATGAAACGCTATGGCAGGAGACCCAGGAGGACCCCACTGCTGACACAGAGACATAAAAAAGCAAGACTACAGTTTGCCAACATGTACATGAGTAAGTCAAAATCCTTCTGGGCAAACGTCTTGTGGACAGATGAGACCAAGATAGAGCTTTTTGGTAAAGCACATTATTCTACTGTTTACCGCAAACGGAATGAGCCCTACAAAGAAAAGAACACAGTACCTACAGTGAAATATGGTGGAGATTCACTGATGTTTTGGGGTTGTTTTGCTGCCTCTGGCACTGGGTGCCTTGAATGTGTGCAAGGCATCATGAAATCTGAGGATTACCAATGGATTTTGGGTCGCACTGTAGAGCCCAGTGTCAGAAAGCTGGGTTTGCGTCGGAGATCTTGGGTCTTCCAGCACAATGACCCCAAACATACGTCAAAAAGCACCCAGAAATGGATGGCAACAAAGAGCTGGAGAGTTCTGAAGTGGCCAGCAATGAGTCCAGATCTGAATCCCATTGAACACCTGTGGAGAGATCTTAAAATTGTTGTTGGGAAGAGGCGCCCTTCCAATAAGAGAGACCTGGAGCAGTTTGCAAAGGAAGAGTGGTCCAAAATTCTGGGTGAGAGGTATAAGAAACTTACTGATGGTTATCAGAAGCGACTGATTTCAGTTATTTATTCCAAAGGGTGTGCAACCAAATATTAAGTAAAGGGTGCCAATGATTTTGTCCGCCCATTTTTGGAGTTTTGTGTGACATTATGTCCAATTTGCTTTATTTCCTCCCTTTTTTGGTTTTGTTCCAATACACACAAAGGGAATAAACATGTGTATAGCAAAACATGTGTTACTGCAATACTTTTCTGTGAGAAATACTTCATTTTCTGGAAAAATTTCAGGGGTGCCAACATTTACGTCCATGACTGTATAATTGTCTTTGAATATTTCCAGTCAAACCTTTAGAAGACTTTTGGAAGTGGATTCATGGATTTTGAAGGGCTCAAAGTGAAAAATTAATTTGACTCTTTTGATGCATGTAGTTATTATTTTCTACACTGACATGATATTAGGCTATGCAATGTATTTTTCAGCAGAAGACCAAGAAAGAAGTTATGAAGAAAAAGCTTCTTTGTCTTAAAATTATCTTTCTTCCTTATGACTAGAACATAATATTCCTATTACACTGTTGGTATGATCTTCACTCTACAAGGCATAGTTTGAATATTGGAAAAGCTCAGGAGGATCTTCAGCCAACACAACAAATGCGCACACTTCAAACCCAAGAATACACTAAGGCAGAAGCTTGTCCACCGCAAAGATAAAACACCCAGACACAAATTGAGCAACATGGTATATGCAGTACAATGCAGTGAGCCATGTGCAGATCTGTACATTGTGAAAACAAAACAACCACTTCATAAACGCATGGCACAATATAGGGGAACAAACCCATCAGGACAAGATTCAGCAGTCCGTCTGCATTTAAAAGACAAAGGCCACAAAAGAAAACATGTAAATTTCCTTTTTTAATTATCTGTTTATATTATAACCAGATGTAAAGGGCATCATGAATTGAATAAACATGTTTCTTTCTTTCTAAATCCCATTGGAGAGGTACATGCTGCAAAAACGTAAGTTAAACAGACATCAGAATATATGACTATAAAATTTTAGATCAGAGCTAGGAATTGCAAATGCTACAGGGAGTCAATCTTCTACCCATTCACTCCTAATTTAATATCATTACTCTCTAAAATTGCCTTGTTCTTTTAAATAGATTGGACTAGAGCAGGAAAATTCAAAATATGATACAATCTCATACATCTTGATTATTGATCAATTTGATTTTTATTTACTGAATATATTTATACGCTGCTGCAATCAAAAGCATCTCTGTGCCTTCTATTGCAGTAATTAATTGTAGCTAATGATTTTAAAAAGCAATCAGCTTGAAGGGAAAGTATGGGTGTTTAGGAGAAATTACAAATACTTCAAACCTGAGGAATGCTGCTATATCCTATTCCAAAAACGTTTTAAATTCTTTGCTTAATCTTATATAATGGTTTTCAGAAATTAGGCCGTCAGAACTATGGCTGCACTAGATTTTCAGGTCACAGCTTCAATAGTACTAGCTTCAAGTGATACAATATGCAGCAGTTTGTGTAGTGATAGGAACTCTTAGGTTCTATGTAACAACACCTCTACTGCAAGAAGTTTACTTACCAGGTGTAATTCAAATTATGGCTTCCCATTATTCTATAAGAGCAAGTGACCATAGTTCTTCCAATGTATAAGCCTTATTATTAGAATTCTGGCTTATGCTCTGCTAAAATCCCTTGGCCTTTCCAAACAGGGATTTTTAGAATAATTAGACAGGGCTAATGCCACAGTAAGCCAGGAGTGTGACAATCAATTCTGTAGATAAAGAGATGGCTTAGAAGTTGCATTCTCTGAATTTGAAGCTGCAGCAAGAGGGGCTGGAGGAAGGAAGAGACCTGGAATTACCCAAGTATATGCGCATGCATGCATGTATTCCGTTATATGTAAGTATCTGTGGGCATTACAGGTAATCCTTGATTTATGACCACAATTGAGCCCAACATTTCTGTTGCTAAGAGAAAGCCTTACCACATTTTATGACCTTTCTTGCTACAATTGTTAAGTGAATCACTGCAGTTGTTAAATTAATAACATGGTTAAGTGAATCTGGCTTCCCCATTGACTTTGTTTATCAGGTCGCAAAAGAGAATTACGTGACCCTGGCACACTGCAATCGTCAGAAATACATGCCAGTTGCCAAGTGTCCAAATTTTGATCATGTGATTATGGGGATGCTACAATGGTCACTAAGTGTGAAAAATGGTCACAAGTCACTTTTTTCATTGCCATTGTAACTTCGAACAATCATTAAAAAATGGTTGTAAGTCAAGGACTACATGTAATGTATATAATAGGTTATTAATCTATTTCAACCTCTTCGAACCAGCAATCATTTAAAAAATTCTTCCAAGTAAGATATAGCCTCTGCCACCAGATTGACAAAATAGTCCTCAAAAGCTAGGAGAGCCTTGTCAATATATACAGAATAATCTCTTGCCTTAACAACTTTAATATTGATATCAAACATGTATGTGAGAGGAATATACTGTTATTGCATATCTGTCCCGAGAAGCAACTTCAAGAAGCCTGGGATGGGAAGAGAGTTGTATACTGCTTTTTGTGTCAGCCTTACCAGCACTGTAATAAAGATCAGGTCTTTCTAGAATATCTCCTTCATGAATATAAGGCTCAATACGGTCATCCCCATACAGGTATTGCTCATTTTCATCCATTTGCCGGCTTTCCACCATTTCTAGCCACTGAGAATTGTGCCATCGGAATTTCTCACTTTGTATCTTCTTAGCCCACTCTTCATCATACTCCTGTTTGGACCATTTAGAAATTTAATGTTAAGATTTCAATGGCATTCTTTGTTATCCTTGCCTTCAAAACAATATCAAATGTATTGCAAGAAGATGAGGAAGTGGAAAAAAGGAAGATCAAGCTCAAACAGTAAACAAAAAGCAAGCAGTAATTAATTTCTTATTTGAATATCTGGTGCCAGAGTTTTGGCTTTAAATGTAATTTATTTGCCTGTGAGAGTAACTGTCAAAATGTTAAAACTTATTTATAAAAAAGAATGACAATACAATGAAAAACAAGACCCTAGGATTAGTATTGTTGGGTCTGAAAAGAGCCATCTTTAATCCAGGATTCTACCTCACATAGCCAATGAGATGCAACCAAGATGCAATCAAGAAGACAAATGGTATTCTGATTTAGCAACTTGGTCTTTAACTACCACTAAGATGAAACTTTTACAGTATACTTTTCTGTAATTCTAAATTTGGCGCAAGTTCAAATGAGTGCTACGTTGCCTTACAGCCAACAGTAAATTTTAAATTATTTTGTGATGGTCATGCAAAAATAATTCAAAAGTCATCAAAATAAATTCATTTTAAAAAATTTATAACATTACATCCATTATAGGCTGCTAATATGAAAATATTGTAATTAATCATTTGCAATATTTGACTTATTCAAGAAAATAAGGTCCAGCAGTGAAAATAAACACTTAATAGTGTTTCTATGCATTTTTAAAAATAAATTGATATATTATGTTCTACATAACAATTGTTTTTATAAGTAAATACTATCCACATCACATATTAGAAAAGTATTCCCTGAATAATTTAAAAAAAACTCTTCCAAAAGAATTTCATATATAAAAAATTCATCATATTCATGTTAAACCATTCATCAGTCCTATATCCAGTTTGCCTAAGTTAAGAATAACTGTTCATTCAGGTAGTCCTTGGTAACTGAGACTGGGAATTCTGTTGCTAAGTGATGTGATCATAAAGCAAATTTGGGCAATTTCAGTTGCCACTGTAAGGTGAATCCTTCATGGTTATTAGGCATGACATCACTTGATCTCCACTTATGACTTCCTGCAGGTTTCCCCTTTGACTTTGCTTGTCAGAATGCAGCAGTGAAGGTTGCAAATGCTAATCATGTAACCATAGGATACTGTGACCACCATAATTGCAAACTGGTTGCCAAGCACCCAAATTGTGATCTTATGATAGCTGGGACTTTGCAACGGCTATAACTTCAAGGACCAGCTGTAGTCTCCTTGTTCAACACCATCATAACTTTGGATGGTCACTGAACAAATGTTTGTTAACTCACGACTACCTGTATTAGAATAAAATAATCACTTACTGCAATTATATCCAGTGTATTATCACAGACTTTACGGATTTCAGAATTTTTATCATGCATCAAGTCTATAAGATATGCAGGAGCCTCTAAGACAAGAGAGTAAAGGATCTAAAACAATTTTGGAAGCCTGAATCTGGTGATTAGTATGTTCTCCTCCTTTCTCTCCGACCGGTTGCAGTTCGTGTTGACAGGGGGGCAGAGGTCGACCTCGAGGCCTCTCATTTGTGGAGTGCTGCAGGGGTCGGTCCTCTCGCCCCTTTTGTTCAACATTTATGTGAAGCCGCTGGGTGAGATCATCCGTGGCTTTGGGGTAAGATACCACCAGTACGCTGATGACACCCAGCTGTACATCTCCACCCCAGGCCACCCCAACGATGCCCTTGAAGTGATGTCCCAGTGCCTGGAGGCTGTGCAGATCTGGATGGGGAGGAACAAGCTCAGGCTCAACCCTTCCAAGACTGAGTGGCTGTGGTTCCCGGCATCCCGATATAGTCAGTTGACTCCATCACTGACTATTGAGGGCGAGTCTTTGGCCCCTGCGGAGAGGGCTCACAATCTGGGAGTCCTCCTGGATATGCAGCTGTTCTTGGAGGAACATCTGACAGCTGTAACCAGGGGGACCTTTTCTCAGGTTCGCCTGATTCACCAGTTGCGGCCCTTTCTTGATCGGGATTCCCTGTGCACAGTCACTCACGCCCTCGTCATCTCTCGCCTAGACTACTGTAACGCTCTCTACATGGGGCTCCCCTTGAAGAGCACCCAGAGGCTCCAACTGGTCCAGAATGCAGCCGCGCGGGTAGTGATGGGAGCAGCATGGCGCTCCCACATAGCACTGCTCCTGCGCGAGCTGCACTGGCTCCCAGTGGTCTTCCAGGTGCGCTTCAAGGTTTTGGTTATCACCTTTAAAGCACTCCATGGCATAGGGCCTAGCTATCTTCGAGACCGCCTGCTGCTACCGATGACCTCCCATCGACCCGTACGCTCCCACAGAGAGGGCCTCCTCGGGGTGCCATTAGCCAAACAATGTAGGCTGGTGACCCCCAGGGGAGAGCCTTCTCTGTGAGGGCACTTACCCTCTGGAATAAGCTGCCCCCAGAGATAAGGAGAATCCAAGACCTCGGTGCCTTCCGCGGTGCCCTTAAAACCTTTCTTTTTCAGCAAGCCGGGCTGGCTTAAAAAGATTTTTAAATGCTATTAATGGATTTGTCATTTTTTAAAGTATGGGCCAAATTTATATATATTTTTAATTGTTTTTTAATGTTCGTATTCTATGTTTTTTATTCTGGCTGTACACCGCCCTGAGTCCCCAGGGAGAAGGGCAGTATCTTAAGTTCGGAATAAATTAAATTAAATTAAATTAAATTAAATATAAGAAGGGAACAATCCCTTTTGAGTATGATATACTATATTTATTTTAAAAGAAATAATTTCTCCCCCCAAACAATTACCTTTGAAAGGGAATGTCATTTTACACTCACTAAAAAATGTCCTAAAAGAGGAAGGAAAGGGGTCTGCTTCATAAAGAATATAGACAGGTTAACCCTGCACTCCTGCTGCTACCTTCTACTGGCAGACAGTAAGTCTATGCAATGGAATATAGTGTCTCCTCTATCTGTGTGAGGTGTACAACAGGAATATCAAGTTATAATTAAAAAGACTCTATTTCAGATACTCTCTTTAAAAATGGAGAGGATGAGGAAGGGCCAAAATGCAAATGAGACTAGTATATTTATTTAACAAATTCATAACAAAATCTATTTGAAGATAAACAGCCCCTATTTTCAACAGAACGTATGGCAGAGTAAGCACATGTAGGTTGCCTTTTGCTAAGCTACATAGATCTATCTTCAACAGAACAGGAACCTATGCACTATTTACACTATACTATGCTACACCATACTATACAACTGGAAATTTTGCTTTCAATAATAATGTAGATGAAAAGGGGAAAGACAGTGGAAATAGAATCCATCCTTCAAAATTATGTCTTATTCCTGTCCTGCTACTTCAGATTAAGTAGCAAATAGAAAGCAGGCTTAGGATAAAGCCTTGGACATTTTCCAGAGGTCTAGCTGGTGGCAAGCATTCTTTCTCTCCAGCTGCATTCATGGAAGTCACATATTCCAGTCATATAGCCAATTCTGAAGCATTTTCAGAAATAGCTAAACTATAGTATGTGTCATCTTACTACACAATTCTTTCTACATACTGGCTAAAGAAAACTGGATATGCTTGAAACAATATAATTCTATAACTTGATTAGTCTCCTCACTGATTCATCCTTCTGCTCCATCCGATACCTTCATATTCCAGAATGGTATTTATTTAGCTCATCCCATCTACCTATATTTCCCTTCTTTTGTAATCCAATTGTTTAACTATCTCATGAAGATCAAGAAAAGGTTAGAAGAATTATAAACTGATGGCCTATTACCTTGCACACATAAATGAAAGATACCAAATTCAGGACTGTATGGATACAGCCTATTGCTCCTTTCCATTTATAAATGAAGAAAGCTAATCCCAACCTAACAATTAATAACAGCATAATCAAGGGGACTCACTCATCTGCTAATAAAAAATCCAGGTATTTATCTGGGTGGGCAGTAAATGAGTTTTGAAAACAACATTGAAATATAAAGGCTTGCTCTGTTTCACAAGTTCTGTTGTGGGACAGAAAACAAACAATTCCATAGGTCATTACATTGCCATATTAGGCATACTTGCGTTACATTCCTTTGATTTTTCTCACAAATTGGGGGAAAATACGAAAGTCAAAAACAACTCCACATGAATGAATGAATGAATGAATGAATGAATGAATGAATGGAGAGAGAATGTTTCATTGTCACTGCATGCATTCTCAATGCCAGTTCCAGCTGTCTTTCCATTAAAAGCACTAATAGCAAAGGAACGTTTGATAAAGGATACGAGTCTCTTTGATGATGACATCTCTAGTGGCTTGATGGAAGACCATCTGGTAAAACACATAAATGATTTGGCACACAAACTCATCATCTTCCTGCTGAGCTATAAAAAGAGAGAAGGTTATCCTGTGTCATATTTTAAATCTCTGACTACAAGCAATCTACCGTATTTTTTGGAATATAAGATGCACCGGAGTATAAGACCCACCTATCTTTTTTGGTGAGGAAAAGAAAACCAATTTTGCCTGGTTGCAGCAAGCAGCAAACAGCCTGCTTTACTTTCGTTTTCAGCATAGCTTGATTAGCACAAGGGGAAAAAATCTCCTCCAGCAATTTACCTTTTGCAGCAAGCAGCAGAACCCTGAGCAAAACAGCTGAGAGCAAATCAGCTGAGAGTTGGGAGGCCGATCCAATCAACTTGTGCTAATTAGGCTGTGCTGAAGCTGAAAGAAGCTGTTTTTTCTTGCTGTTTGCTTGTAAACAGCACGGGGGGAAACACGCTGGATCTGGTTTTTGTCTCTGGACAGAGGTTGAGTGATCTTGAGATAGGGGATATAGTTACCGAGCCCTTGTCATGGTCAGATCACTCCCTCCTTCATCTCGACCTTCGAACCGCTGCACCCTGCCACAGGGAGCCAGAGTCGGTAAGATGGTTCCGCCCCAGGCGCCTGATGGAACCTGACAGGTTCCAGATGGAGCTTGGGCCATTTCCTGAGGCTCTGGCACACGCCTCGACTGGAGACCTAGTGGCCGCCTGGGATAGGGTGGCCGCTGGAGCTCTGGATCGGGTCGTGTCTTTGCGGCCTCTGACCCAGCATCGATCTCAATTGGCTCCTTGGTTCTCCGAGGAGCTGAGGGAGCTGAAGCACCGGAAAAGACGCCTTGAAAGAGGCGGTGGTGAGGCCTCTCTTCAAGAAGCCTTCCCTGGACCCGGCAATGTTAGCAAATTATCATCCGGTCTCCAACCTTCACTTTGTGGCGAAGGTTATTGAGAGTGTGGTTGAGCAACAGCTCCCCCAGCACCTGGATGAAACGACGTATCTGGATCCGTTCCAGTCGGGCTTCAGGCCTGGGTACAGCACGGAAACGGCATTGGTTGCGTTGGTAGATGATCTCTGGAGGGCTTGGGACAGGGGGTGCTCCTCTGTCCTGGTCCTGTTAGATCTCTCAGTGGCTTTTGATACCATCGACCATGGTATCATGCTGCACCGGTTGGAAGTTAGGGGTGGGAGGCACTGTGTTGCAGTGGTTCTTCTCCTTTCTCTCTGACCGGTCACAGTCTGTGTTGACAGGGGGGCAGAGGTCAACCCCGAGGCCCCTCGTATGTGGGGTGACGCAAGGGTCGGTCCTCTCACCCCTCCTGTTCAACATTTATGTGAAGCCGCTGGGTGAGATCATCCGTGGTTTGGGGGTGAGATATCACCAGTACGCTGATGACACCCAGCTGTACATCTCCACCCCAGAACCACCCCAACGATGCCCTTGAAGCGATGTCCTGGTGCCTGGAGGCCGTGCGGATCTGGATGGGGGGAATAGGCTCAGGCTCAACCCATCCAAGTTTGAGTTCCTGTGGTTTCTAACGTCCCGATAGTTGGTGCCATCACTGACTATTGGGGGCGAATCACTGGCCCCCACGGAGAGGGCGCGCAACTTGGGCGTCCTCCTGGATTCACGGCTGTCTTTAGAAGAGCACTTGACGGACGTGACCGGGAGGATTTTTCATCAGGTCCGCCTGATTTGCCAGTTGCATCCCTTTCTGGATCGGGACTCTTTACGCATGGTCACTCATGCCCTCGTCAACTCCCGCCTGGACTATTGTAATGCTCTCTACATGGGGCTCCCCTTGAAGAACACACGGAGGCTCCAACTGGCGCAGAGTGCGGCCGTGCGGGTGGTAATGGGAGCGACATGGCGCTCCCATGTGACACCCCTCCTGCGCAAGCTGCACTGCCTCCCAGTGGTCTTCCGGGTGCACTTCAAGGTTTTGGTTACCACCTTTAAAGCGCTCCATGGCTTAGGGACCGCCTACTACCACCAATAGCCTCCCACCGGCCGGTACGCTCCCATAGAGAGGGGCTCCTCTGGGTGCCATCGGCCAAACAATGTCTACTGGTGGCCCCCAGGGGGAGAGCCTTCTCTGTGGGGGCACCTACTATCTGGAATGAGCTCCCCCCGGAGATATGGAGGATCCCGGATCTGCGCACCTTCCGCCGCACTCTTAAGACCTTTTTATTTCACCAGGCGGGCCTGACATAATTTTCTCCCTCTTTTAAAATTTTAATATCTTAATATTTTTAATATTTTAATACCTCAAGTTTAATTTTGTTTTAAATTTATTGAGGTTTTAATCTGTCTGGGCCAAAATATTTAATTCGGTTTTATTTCAGCTTTTAAATTTTGTATGTTATGTATTTTATTGTTGGCTGTTCACCGCCCTGAGTCCTTCGGGAGTAGGGCGGTATATAAATCAAATAAAAGTAAAAAAGTAAAGTAAAGTAAGGAGGTAACTGTTGGGAGGCAGAGGCCAAAGGGGTGGGCGAGGCTATATTCAGTGTATAAGACACATCTAAATTTTCACCTCCTTTGGGGGGGGGGGGAAAGGTGTGTTTTATACTCCGAAAAATACGGTAAGTCACATGACTGTATAGTACCTATCTACACATCTTACTAAAATTAGGAATAATATTTTTTAAAAACATATTTAGTGAACACTTCATCTAATTACTTATAAAAGAAGGAAGCTTTAAACTATGTTAAATTTATAGCAGTGGCAACTTTTTCAGATGCAGGTGCCCTCTCTCTCTAGTTAAGTACCTGCTCTCCCTGTTTCCTTTACTCATACAAATACACACACTTTATATTATATCTCAATGCAATCCCAACATACAGATTCTTTTTGTTCTCCTCAGGCAAGAAAACACACCACAAATTGTCTAAAGAGGGAAATACATTTCATGTTCCAGAATTTCATGTCTTCCACTGAGAAAAACAAAAACAATATCTGTCGTGGTCAATCCAGTTTACTTTGGTTTTCATCAAGAAATATGGCAGAAAGAATTGGGATCAGTTATGAACTGAATACAGCCAGTTCACTGGTTTTCTGCTGTTCAAAAAAATTACCACTACCATGTCATTATTTAAAATTTAATTTTAAATCAATTCTGAATGAGGCAACTGCTTTAGAGAAAAGATAGATATTTAGGACCATATCATGATACCACAAAAAGTTACTGTATAGTCCCATATCATGGGACCATACAGGATCATATCATGATCCCACAAAAGAATTAGTATAGTCCCACTTATGATTATTATTCCAAACCTCTTCCTGAGTAAGTGGGACTGTACTGGCTCATCTTAGACTTCTGGTCCATTCAAAAACACCAGTGAACTCCTGAGTAGATTGTTAATCCCAAGAAAACATTCCCTGAAGAATAGATAGAATAAAATAGAATTCTTTATTGGCCAAATGTGATTGGACACACTAGGAATTTGTCTTTGGTGTATATGCTCTCAATGTACGTAAAAGAAAAGATACATTTGTCAAGAATCATAAGGTAAAAACACTTAATGATAGTCATAGGGAACAAATAAGCAATCAAATCATATTAGGAAACAGTCAACATAAATCATAAGGATACCAGCAACAAGGTTACAGTCATACAGTCGTAAATGGGAGGAGATGGGTGATAGGAACGATGAGAAGATTAATAATAATGCAGACCTAGTAACTAGTTTGACAGTGTTGAGGGAATTATTTGTTCAGCAGAGTGATGGCGTTCAGGAAAAAACTGTTCTTCTGTCTAGTTGTTCTGATGTGCAGTGCTCTATAGCGTCGTTTTGAGGGTAGGAGTTGAAACGGTTTATGTCCAGGATGTGAAGGGTCTGTAAATATTTTCACAGCCCTCTTTTTGACTTGTGCAGTATGCAGTTAACCTCAATGGAAGGCAGGTTGGTGGTAATTGTTTTTTCTGCAGTTCTAATTATCCTCTGAAGTCTGTGTTTGTCTTGTTGGGTTGCAGAACCAAATCAGACAGTTATAGAGGTGCAGATGACAGACTCATTAATTCCTCTGTAGAACTTTATCAGCAGCTCCTTGGGCAGTTTGAGCTTTCTGAGTTGGTGCAGAAAGAACAATCTTTGTTGTGCTCCTTTGATGACGTTTTTGATGGTAGCTGTCCATTTTAGATCTTGCGATATGGTAGAACCTAGAAATTTGAAGGTCTCTACCATTGATACTATGTTGTCTAGTATTGTGAGAGGTGGAAATATGGGAGGGTTTCTCCTAAAGTCCACCACCATTTCTACGGTTTTGAGTGTGTTCAGTTCCAGATTGTTCTGGTTACATCCCGAAGCTAGTTGCTCAACCTCCCGTTTGTATGCGGAGTCATCATTGTCTCGAATGAGACCGATCACTGTTGTGTCATCTGCGAACTTCAGTACTTTAACAGATGGATTGATTGAGATGCAGTCATTGGTATAGAGAGAGAAGAGAGGTGGAGAGAGCACACAGCCTTGTGGGGCCCGTGCTAATTGTACAGGTATCTGATGTGATTCTGCTTAGATTCACCTGCTGTCTCCTGTCTGTTAGGAAGCTTATGATCCACTTACAACTGTGTTCAGGTACCGCTAGCTGGTTTAGCTAAGTTAGAAGAATGTCTGGAATGATGGTGTTGAATGCTGAACTAAAGTCTACAAAGAGGACCGTTGCATATGTCTTTGGAGTTTCAAGATGTTATAGGATGTAGTGCAGAGCCATATTAACAGCATCATCTGTTGATCTATTTGCTCAGTATGCAAATTGCAGGGGTTCCATGATGGTTTTCAAGTGGGACAGCACTAGCCTTTCAAAGGTTTTCATAACTACAGATGTTAAAGCAACTGGTCTATAGTCATTCAGTTCCTTGATGGTGGGCTTCTTCGGCACTGAGATGATAGTAGAGCATTTGAAGCAAGAAGGAACATAGCACATCTCTAGTGATTTATTGAAGATACAGGTGAAGATGGGGGCCAATTGGTCAGCACAGACTTTTAAAGAAGGAGTTATCTTTTTTTTTAATAAAAAGTTTTTTTATTTTTTATTTTAAAACAAACAAACAAACATATAATACATCAGTCCTTTCGTATGTCATCTCGGTGTTTCTTCGGTGACTTCTTTTTGTTACTCTTCCTCTTCTAATTTCTTCCTTAATACATCCCATTTCTCTATTTCCCTCAAAGTACATATATTTAATTTAGCTTTCTCCTGTTTGCTTATCAAATTCTTTATCTATATCTCTTTTCTATCCAATCATAAAATTTCCCCCATATCTTAAAATATTCCATATCCTCTTTCTCTTTAATCATTAAAGTTAATCTATTCATCTCTGCACAGTCCAAAATTTTTCTAATTACTTCCCCTTCTAAAGGGATTTTCTCTGCTTTCCATCTTTGTGCAAATACTATTCTTGCTGCAGTTATTATATGTATAATCAAATATACCGTTTCTTTGCTGATTTTCTCTGGTAGGGTTTAAATCAATATGCTGTTGAGTCATTTCTTCTATCCATGACTTAATTCTGCTCCAATAATCTTTAAATGGTTTACAGTTGATAAGACTAATTTTTCATCACAGAATTTATATATTATAGTTATATCCTGAGACCAGCTGTTGTTGATAAATAAGCATAAGCCTCCTCCCTTCTTTTTACCTGATGATTCTGCAATTCTGTCTGCTCTGTGTATCTGAAACCCTGGTATTTGCACGCTGTTGTTATCAATATCATTATAACCAGGTTTCAATAAAGCATAGGGCAGCTGTGCTGTGAAAATCAGAATTGCATCTGTTTAAAAGGAATATTTCATCTATCTTCTTAGCAAGTGAACGTAAATTTGTCAGGAAGATTGAAGTCAGAGCAGTTCTATTTCCCCTATTCCTTAGCCTGTTCAAAATTCCCGCCCTTTTACCTCATCTCCATTTCCTTTGTTTGTTTTGTTTTTTTGTAATCCATAGCTCCGGGGAATTTGCTTCTTCCTGTGTTAGAATCTCCTCCGCGTTTGTAAAGACAGGGTGTGTGTGATCACAGAAAGCTACTCCTTAAAGAAATGTTGCTTAATTCTTAGCAGATAGTCTCGTGAGTATGAAATCCGTAGTGAATTGCAGAGAATAATAAAAAAAGAAACCATTAGAGAGCATTTCACCGAGGTAGCCTTCAGCGGCGCCATCTTGGATCTAAGCATCTTATTTCTGTGCCTTCCAGATCTGTAGTACTAACTCCATCATCGTTCTTGTGGTCTTTACACAGATGAGTCTCAGTTGGGACATTGTTCTGCCCCAGCTACGGATCCCAAAGAACAAAGCACACACAAACTCTGAACAAAATTTAGTTTACTCAAAAATGCAGTTTTAGCAAATGCCGACTGTTAATAAAGCATTCTTAATAGCCTGCCAGAATTCCATAGATAAGATATTCAGAGTCTTACTGGAGTTGGCAGAAAGCCCAGAAACAAGGTTTACAGAGACATCCCAATGCGATGGTTAGCGAACTAAAGTTGTTTCCTGCAGCTTGTTACCAGCTGTGTACTTTCTTAAATAGGCTAAGGGAGTGGCCAATTAGCCCCAAGCCTTACTCTCGAGGAGACCTCCTCCTGAGGAACCACTCCTGCCTTTTGGCAGCTCTGCATGCCTGTGCATTGAGAAGAGGCTCTTCCTCTTCATCCTCTTCACTTAAAGGAGCCTCTGGAGGTTCTGAAGGCCCTGATTGAATCCCTGCCTCTGGCACCACCTCTTCTTCAGCCTCCTCACTGTCCAACTCGAGCGCCAGCTGCACAGGCTGCTGGCGCAGCACCACACAAGCTTCCTTGTCGTCGGGATCAGCAACAATCCGCGCAGGCCTCTGGCGGGCCACAATAGACATGGGCCTGCAGATATCTCAATAGCTCAGGACAGGTCTTTAAATTAAATTGAATTTTAAACTAGGGTGTGAGCACTCAACCAAGCCTTAATTTCTTCTATAGAATTGTTCACTGCACAAACTATTTTACTTAGTAAAATTCAATCTCATTATTGGTGCAAGATGGGATGAAACTTCCTAACGCTGTACTAAAACCTTGATTCCAACACAGTGTTGCTAAATTTTGATAATAAAAATTGAGGAACAGTAAGTTAATGAGTAATAAACAAACACTCAAAAAGTAGTGTGCAACACTTGGTACATACCATTCAGTAGTTCAATAAGTGCTGGAATGATTCCTGATTTAGCTAGCAGCGCTGCACAGGAATCATCCATTGATACAGTCCCAATCATTATTACCACTTCCAAGACAAGATCATCTTCTGCTGAACCTGGTAAATTTAATAGAGCAGCAATATTACAGCACCCTACTGAAATGCAAACCTCTTTGTTCAAAGACTTTTACAGCATCTCTCAAAATATGAGCAAACCTTGTTAAATTATAGGGACATTATTATTGCTACCCTGACATGACATGCTGGCTCAGCTTTCAAGTATCACTCAACGTGAACACTGAACATAAACTTATGTCATCACAACTGTTGCACCAATTCTTAAAGAACCTATTTAAAAATACAGTACTCTAGATCAGTGGTGAAATGTAAAATTTGTTACTACCGGTTCTGTGGGCGTGGCTTGGTGGTGGTGGGATAATGTGACTGGGTGGGCATGGCCAACTTTTTTTTTTAAAAAAAACTTTTAAAAGCATTTTTTTCTACAACCTCTTCGGCTGAAGAGGTTGTGAAAAAATGCTTTTAAAAGCCTCTGATGATCAGGCAACTCAGCTGGGATCATCAGAAGCTTTTAAAGCATTTTTTTTTCTACAACCTCTTTGGCTAAAGAGGTTGTAGAAAAAATGCTTTTAAAAGTTAAAAAAACAGCCTCTGATGATCGCTGGGCTCAGCTGGGCATGGGGGGAGGGGCGCAGGGATTTTTGCTACCGGTTCTCCAAAACCACTCGCCTCCATCGCTACCAGATTGGGCGATCCAGTCCGAACCGGGAGCATTTCACCCCTGCTCTAGTTTAATATAAAATTTAAATCTTCCTGCTCTGTGTTCATTGCAGCTTTTTGAATGATTACTAGGCACTGTAAAATCTATGGACTCTTCAAAAATAATTATTTTTCTCCCCCAGTCTATCCATTTCTGCACCACCCTAATTTGGTGATTCAAACTCAGTCATTTGGAAAGTAAAAGAAAGAAGCAGGGATATGTTGGTCAGACTGTTCCAAGAACAGAACATTCAGGGAACACTGGCACATTTTATTTTACTTCTAGATCATGCCAATCCAACAATTCTGCATGTATAATTTTTTGGAACAGGAACAGATTGTCATCTTCCCAGCTGCAATCTGGCCAACAGGCTTTGCAGCAAGCCAAAAACAAAATGATAACGCATGGTGACATCATGATGGCAAACCTGCCCTTATAGCCATCCTGACATCTAAAATATATGTTATATTATTTGTATCATGATGCATGTATTATCATTTGTCTCCTTAGTTTCTCCCCCCCCTTCCCCCCCCTCGAGCCTGGCCCCAATTCAAACTATGAACTATTTTTACTTCCAGAAGGTTTACTTCTGGAAAGTCTCTGGACCACCCCCAAGATAACTGGAAGCATAGCTGGAAGAAAAATAGAATGTTCCCGTGTTCCCCAGAACATTCCATTCTTGGAATGACATGTTTTGCATGAAAATAGAAGGCATCTTGGATTATTTTATCATTCATGTGGCTCAGTAAAAAGTGATTCATGATTTATTTGTTAAAACACATGAGACAGGATTAATATAAGAATCCTTCCTAATCCATCCATATACTCTCCAAATAGTTTTCTCTGACAGCACAGGTTGCTTAGCTATAATTGTGGCTCTTCAAGTGGTCATCACTGAATTTACATATATTTACATGTTATCATTTGGAGTATTTTGGACAGAAATTTCATCTTCCTCTTATTAAGGCATGCATTCCTTCAGATTAACCTAACCTCTTCAATCAATGCAAAAAAAAGTGTCTATATGGACATTTGGATGAGTTGTATGAATGCTCAGATGACCACCCGATGCTGAGTGAACATCCAAAGTCTGGAACATTTTCAGCTGGGAAGTTAGGAATGAAAACATGTATATTATTAAATTATATTCATCCAAAAGTAAATGAAAAATAATATAATCCTCAAATTTCTTTGGATAATTTTATCTATTCAGATTGCTAATTTCAATCTCTTTTTCCTTGTTGCACACATAGCCAAACCAAGCATCTTAGCATTCTTTGATTTAATATCTTTTTATCAAAGTTCTTTATCTGTATCTTTTCTAACTGTGCTGAAATTGTCAGTTTAGTTCTGAATATCTGAATACCAATTTCTTTGTGCTGGTGGATGACTGCAATAAAATTATTTCAAAAGTAAGATTATCGGCTGCCTCTAGCAAATGAAAGCAACAGATAAATAATGTGTGTATAATAAATAAACTAGTAATGTAAAAATGTAATTTCTTGAATTAGGTAGATTGGGATGTATTCATTGTTGCAGTTTAAGTTCAATGTGGGAAACAAAAGGCAGTGCTGTGAAGCATGAGCTGATTACACACCACAAGGTAAGGAAGAATTAGCTCCAGAAAGACAGAAAAACACAACTTGTTGACAAAGAATGAAAGCCTATCTGTTTCTCTGTGTGCACCCATGCCTTCAAGCAGTGTTGTGAAATCATAATAGGGTGATTCATTTATTGAGTTTGCTCAGACTAAAATTGGACAAAATGCTACATCTTCCTTTGGCACAGTAATATATTTGGTATAAATTCTGTCTGTTTTTCTGAGGTTGGGTTTGTCTGGCTGGAGAAGAGAGTATTTATCTTACTGAAGACCTTCTCTACTAAAAACTTTTCTTTTTCTTTTTTAACATAACCAATACAAAAGGTGTCCATCAGAACAGAAGATATTTTCTAACACATTAATACAATTTTGGAGAATTTTCAGGATGTATCCAAAGCAAATAAAACAAAGTTGAACTTTAAAGAAGTTTACAAACGTTATAAGGAAAAAACAAAATAATTTTTAATAAAAACAATGTAAATATAGAAATGTTCCAGAAGTATGTAGTGTTCAAAAAGGAATTAAAATGATATTCAATATGTTAAGTCAATAAAGTGGTATCTTCTGGTGAAAAGCTAAAGATACAGACCTGGCTTTAATTTATCTTTCAGATATGGTACCATTTTGTACTCTTTTAACACAAGTTCCCAGTCCAAATCAGATAAGGTCAAATTAGCCAATGTTCCTAAGCATTCTATCACAAATTCCTCCTCTTCATCATTAGATATCTGAGCAGCCAGATCACCAACATAATCCTAAACAAAACAACAAAGCAAGATTTGAGATATGTAAAAGAGGAAATATTAGAAAAACAATGAGAACTACTGCATTAACTCAACCATACTTTTTTTCCCCAAAATCATTGCTGGATTTATGATTTACAGTGATAAGAAATATTTATTAAATGCTTAATAAAACTGCTCTAAACTAATAAATTCTATTGTTATAAAAACTGAATTGGCCAAAAATCAGTTTATAGTTTTGTACTTTTTTCAAACTCAATTTTCTCCATCCTCTTTTTTACTCACATCAGGAAAAATGCGTGACTTGGATAAAAAAATGAAAGACTGTTCACTACTTTTAACTGCTGCTTTTTCTGGATGGGTGGGTCAATTCTGGTGATATATTTATTATATGTAATTCAGTTTATATGCACTATTGTAGCAATTTGTTAAGCAGGTCAGTTCTTATACTTACAAGGAATATACAAGGTGCTAATATTGAAGAGACTGCACACCTGCAATGGTATTCTCTGAGTAATCATCTGTGCCTTCATTCATATGGGATTCCACACCTGTGCAGAGTTTATGTCAGGGGATTTCTTTAGCCGAGAAGATTTTAGGTGGGAAGTCTACTCCTGAATGTCTTGTAGGTGGGGCTCCAGCTCTCCTCTATGTTTCTTAGGAAACTTACAGTATTGGCCAAAATTGTGGAAATCTTTTGGGAAAAGTGTATTTTTGAGGTTTGATGGCTAATAACACCACTTTTTTTGGAGTTTCAAGATAATCATATTCCACTGCTGGAATGGCCTGGGAATAGCCCAGATCTTAATCGAATTGAAAATCGATGGAGCCGACTAAATAAACTTGTTAATCTGTCTCTGAAACTTCTGAAACTCTCAGAAAAAAACTTTTCTTTCTGCCTCTGAAAGCCTCCGAAACAGAGCTTCAGAAAAAAAGCCTTTGAAGCTCTGTTTCTGAGGCTTTTTTCTGAAGCTCTGTTTCTGAGGCTTTTTTCTGAAGCTCTGTTTGGGGGCTTTTTTTCTGAAGCTTTGTTTCTGATGCTTTTTTCAGCCTCTGAAACTTCCAATTGAGAACCTGGGCAGGGCTACATTCGGAGTATAAGACGCACCCAGATTTTCACTCTCTTTTTTTGGGGGGGAATGTGCATCTTATACTCCGAAAAATACGGTACCGTATATACTTGAGTATAAGCCGACCCGAATATAAGCCGAGACCCCCAATTTTACCACAAAAAACTGGGAAAACTTATTGACTCGAGTATAAGCCGGGGGGGTGGGAAATGCAGCGGCCACTGATAAATTTCAAAATAAAAAAAGACTGGTCAAAAGTGCAAGGACCTGTCAGAAATCAGTTTTTTCAGCCCTCTGGGTAGTCCTTTTGTGCATATGGACTACTCAG
>WNWU01000089.1:2011534-2080695 GCA_012654045.1 Ptyas mucosa
TACTCAGAGGGCTGAAAAAGTAATTTTTGACTGGTCCTCGCACTTGTAACCAGTCCTCGAACTTACGACTGTCCTCACATTTTACATTTTTGCCCTATCTTATCACCATTTCTCTCTCCCCCTCTCTTTCTCATTCTTTCTCTCTCCCCCCCTCTCTCCTCCACTCTCTCTCTCATTCTCTTTCTCCCCCCTTCCTCAAAGAGAGAGGTGGTAGGTTTGAGAGAAAGATTGCTGTACAATAAAAAAGATGAAAGGGAAGAAAACCAACCCCAAACAAATATAAAGATATTAATATAAAGAATGAATTGTTAAAACTTTAAAGAATAAAAGAGAACAAATATGAATAAATAGCAATAATTAGAAACACACATACAAACATACAATGTATTTTCTTTGAACAGAGTATTTGGCCGTTCACAAATTTAAACAGTGTTCAGTCATTTCACTTAAATTTACAATTTCTATACTTCCTTTTTGCCACATTTATTCCTCATCTATTTTTTTAAAAAACCAATATTACCCTTCATCCTCATCTCTAATCTTAATCAAATTCAATTTTTCACTTCTATTCTATATTATACCCCTTCCCATTGTCATCTATTTTTATATCCATCCTCACATTGGTTAATTATGTAATATTACAGTTGTTCAATACAAATTCAACATTTTAATATAAATCAATTAGTTATATAACTATCTTTTTTGTATATGAATCAATATGAACATGAATATTCCAATTATTTCCATGCAATCCAATTTCTTACAAATCAATTACCGGTAATTATATTTACTAATAATAATAAACCAAATAATTTCCCCCATATATTCTTCCAAACCACAACTTAACCATTTCTGCTTTCATATACAATTAATAGTATCTCAATTATTACAATTCCCTAGTTAAATAGAGCTTTTTCTTTTGTGTTTTAAAATCTTGAACTCTCCTCTTTTGCCATTTGCCATGAATTTCCCATTGTTTGCACCTACTTTTTTTGATGAGGAAAAAGAAATCTACCTTTCCAATGTTGCAAGCAAAAGAAAAAGAAAAAGAAATCTCTCTTTGCCTCATTTTGTCACGTTGCAGCAAAGACCCTGCTTTAGTTTCAGTTTCGCTTTTTTAGCATAGCTGGGAGGAGGAGGGAAAATGCTCCAGCAATTTACCTCTTTGCAGCTAGCTAGCAACAGAGCCCCGGTAAAACAGCTGAGAGCAAATCAGCTGAGAGTCAGGAGGCTCTTCAAATCAATTTATGGTAATTAACCTATACTGACGCTGAAAGGGGCTGTTTTTTCTATTTTTGCAGACAGGAGTCTACTCATTTGTTTTCTTTTAAAAAGGCATTTTTTTTGTGACTCGAATATAAGCCAAGGGGGGCTTTTTCAGCCTGAAAAACGTGCTGAAAAACTCAGCTTATATTCGAGTATATACGGTAATTCTCTTAACATGTCATTCTCACATTACTGCTACAAGAAAGATTATCACTGCAGGTAAGTGGAGATCAACAAAAGATTTAAACTGCTTTTGTATGTAGCTAGCTTGATACATTCCTATCAAAAGTCAAAGGACAGACTGGAAGATAGAGATTAGGAACTAAACTTTTGGGAAATAAAAGACAATAGAGGAAAAATGATATACGCTGTAGTTTAGAGAGATTGCTACAAAGCACATAGACAATGATAACAGGCAATGATAACACAGCTACCTTGTTCTGAGTAAAAAGAATTAGCTAACCAGATTCAGTGGGCATATAATAGGGGTTATATAATTGAAATATTCAAAAACTGAAAACCTGATAAAATTTTGTATATAGAAATATATGATGCAAAATCAATGTAGAGCTATTAGAACCACCAAGACCTGTTGAAATTATACAGTAGGTTAAATGAACCATACTGCCTCTTGCAGTGTTTGTAGTTTTCAACAATGCAGTTTATCCGTATTCTGGGATAACATAACTTTGCCATAGAAGATAAAAGTATGACATTCAGAGGCACCCTGAAGTCACAAAGATCCACACTGGAAATTGATGCAGAAAGAAAAAAAATTTGGTAGATCAATGAAATGTGAAAGAAAGTCAAAAGAAATTTGGCAGAGAAAGTCTGCCAAATTATTACCTAACTTGTGAAATACAGTATGATAAATGAGAAAGTATGAAGGATGGTGTAATCAGTGGTGCAGTGGCCTAGAGGTAAAGACGGTCACGTCCCTTGGAATGTTGAGAGTTCAATCCTAGACACTAACAGATGTTTCTCTATCAGGGGGCAAAGAGAAATATCTGCTGTGAACTCCGTGTAGGGTGTCAGAAAGAGCATCCAACCAGTAAACACTCAGCTCCATTCATTCGCCCCAACTCCACCCTAATAAAAGAGATTATAGGAACATAAAAAGAAAAAAAATGAAGTATGGTGTAAAGTTGGAGCTGGAAGCAACGGAATTGGAAGCAAAGAGGCACTTTTTTGTTTAGGCCATTATGTAAACAAATAGTTTCTATATTCCAGTTTGGGAAAAGAGCAGCAAAAAGTCAGTTAGCACGTCAAGGCAGGAGAAAGAAATGAAATGTAAAATGTTTCTTTTAAATATATGCAATATTTTAAAACTCTTTCATCTTCCTTATAGATTGACTCTGGGTGATGTACAAATACTGTTCCTGTATGAAATCTGGCAGAGGCACCAATTCCATATTTTATCCAAAATGTTATCAGACAAGAGAAGCCAATGTATGGCTACCTGTCATTCAGATCTGGTATACTGTCATACATTTTGTGAAAACTCTTGTAGCTGATGAAACACAAAATGGGAGAACTCATAATTGGAAAATCTGAGTCAGTGTCAAGTCTATGATAATTTCTGTAACATGGCCATAACTACATATATAATCTGTTTGAGTTACATGGTAAGAATTCCAATTTTCTGTTTCAAAGTTTAAAACTGGACAAAGTAAGCATCTTTCTATGGGATGGTGAGATAATGGGAATAACTACTAATGATATAGGCATTTATGGGATTCATTCTACTGCTCTCTTACATAGAATAGTATAATTTTCCTAACATACAAATAGTTGAGAAGTCTAAAAAATTGTAATATATAATCACTGGAAAAACTACGATATAATCAGAAATAACCTTCAAGACCCAGAGACTATGGTAATAATCTTTTCTACATCTCATCCTCTGATATCATGGCAAAAGCTGCAAGCTGGGTATAGAAATTGGTAATCAGACTTTCTAAGATTTAATGAAGTCATCACTGAAGAAGCTGAGGTTGGTACCTGGCAATGAATTAATTGTCAGACCTAGCAGTGGTGCCAAAGCTTAATGAATGATGGTTTGGGATTTTTCTTCTTTTCAATCCTTTAAACTTTTATTCATTCTTTGATTTATATTTCCTCTTTTTAGCTTACTCATCTTCAACCACACACACTGCACAGAAATTAATGAGCAAATTATCAAGTATAAAGCAGATGTAATCCCAAATAAATGACCCTTATAAATTGTGAACTTATCACTCTTAATTGCAAATCTGATAATTAACCACTGAAGATATAATATGAAGTAAATTATCTTTGTTTCAAGGCTATTAAGTACTTGTGAGTGAATCTCCGTCCAAAAGAAAGGCTCAAAGCCAAAATGAATTATTTCTTCAAATATCTATAAGAACTGTATATTGCTGTGAAAATATTTGGTAGCATGCACATCTTTCAACTACTTGGCCTTCACTGATGTAAATAAGGCATGCTAAATATAATAGTATTTTACTATTATATTGGACTAATTACTGTACTGGACTATATATATGGACTAATTACAGCCACCAGCATCAAAGTCTGTCAGAAAAATCAAGAAGCCAGCACCCTTATTCTCTTAGTTTGGAGCTTTCTCGCTCTCTTTTAAAAGAAAGGAATGAAAGCACAACATGGAAGGGGAGAAATAATAGCAATCAGGCAAGTTGGGTAGAAATTAAAAACTAAAGTCAGTTCTTTGCAGGAAGGGCAGAGAAAATGACGTACCATCTCTGGCAGTCAAAAAGAAACTGAGGGAAGAATATAAACCCTGTCTGTCAGCATATATAATGTAGAAGGACTGAAAGATCCTGGAAACAGAGTGAAGAGAGGAATCAGCCTAGAAGCTCTACATAGCCACAAGCAAACTAAGTCCAACCCTCCTTGAGTGCCATTGACCTTTATCTAACTTTAACCAGGTGCTAACAGTGCATAGATCCCATGAATAAGCTTTATCCAATAAATCAGTTTAACTGAAGCTTCAGGTGTGAACCTGGTCTTTTCTGCCTGACAGTCAGTGCCCATAGCTATGAAAGATTCCTGATGTAGATAATGGGTGCCTATGACCATACAATTAGTTCATTGCAGAAGTGAAATTAAAATAAATGATTTCTGGCTCATTTCTATGTACCAAAATATATGCAGAAGAGTGATAATAAAATCACTATTACAGATTATTAACTGATGACAGCGTAATTTTTCAAAGGGCACATGCACATAAAGAACAAAAATGTTACATTAGTTTGATAATTGTCATAGTTAATAATTTAGTATCTGCGCAGGTTCAGTTAAGGACACCAATAATTTGTAAAATTACTGACAAGCATTAATTATGAATTGGAGAAGTAAAAGTGCTACAATATAACAAGCCCTTAAATTCCACACTCTTCTGCAATTCCAGTAGAATTAAGGCACATGCAATCATTTGAGAATGATATATATAACATTTGTTATGTATAAAATAAGTTTGCTTCTTCCAATATCTCATTTCACAAATTTAGAACTTGAAAAGATGAAAGCCATTATGCTTACAATAAATAAAGATTTAGTTGGTCCATCATGTTGAGATATGTTTCTAATCATCTTCATTAACAATGGGTCCTTGAATTTCAGTGCTCTTTTCATCAGCATCTTCAACCCATTTCCTGAAAATGTAAGAATATAAATGAAAAATGTATGAATCAATTAATTATGCTTCCAATTTCACAATTGCCACCATAAAACTGATTTTTTAAAACAAAGGAAACAAAAATGATATTAAGGTAGGCTAACATCTTCTCATGAATCTTGTTTGAAAGTATTATTGAACACAAAAAATACAGTAAACCTATTACTGGGTCTTCATATGATTCATATGATTTCTTATATCCTCTAAAAATACCAAAAATAACAGATACTCTTAGATACAACTACAGCCTAGCAGATTTTCTTAGTTCAGCTCAGTTATTCTTATCCTGCAGTCTTACAATTTAGGTTCCACTCTCATTGTATTACTGCAAGACAAAAATATTTCAGGATATTAACAAAGCCTATTTTAATAGAACATTTAAAAGTTCCTTCAGATTAATTTTTTAAAATTGCTTTTCTACAAGAGTAGTTTCTGAGACAATTTTTACAAAGGATCAAACAAAAAATCCATTATTTGACAGTTTAAAAAATTGTAAATAAATCCAAATGTAAATTAGCAGCTCTAGTATCATAAATTATTTCAGTAAACACGTATGATTTTACCGTTTCAAAGAAAAAAGTTCATGGGCCAGTCATAGTGGGGCTCTATTACTGGGAAAACCACTGTGCTAAGAGCCAAACTCAATAGTGAAACTGCAAGCAACACTTCACCAGCCTTTCCAGCTGACTCTAATGCAAGAATTGTATAGAAATAGAGACAGTAATCTTTCAACTACCTAGATCTCATGCCATTTAAGACTTTGTGAGCTAGTACCAACATCATAAATTGGCCTTGACACTTCACAGGCAACCACTGCTTTCAGGGCTGCTGTTATATGGTTCCATTAAGAGTTATATGACATGGTACAAACAGCATTGCATCTAATGCATCAGCCAAAGCTTAGCAAAGCTTCTTGACAATAAAACTTTGAACAGAGATGATTTCCAATCTATGTATCTGTTTTTTCAGAAGGAACATTACCTTGTTTAATACTCCTTCTAATTCTCAAGACACCTAACTACAACAACAGATTTGCATTATCAAGATTCAGCTTCAGTTTATTAGTTCCCATCCAGTCCTTCACAGCCTGAGACATCTATAAAAATTATTCCAATGGAGGCAGAGCCAAATGATGCACACACATTGATGAACAAGACATGTTGAGGACACTGGATGACTATCCCCATTGGCTTTATATAGATACAGAGCAACAGAACATAAAAAATAAAGCCTATGGCATCCCACAATTCAAAGATAATGGAAGGGGAATAAAATATAAATTATTCACTGCCGATCTCTGGACAGCCAATTTCTTACAAGTAGAATCGAACTACACAGTGCCTCCAATTCACAGACTACTGAGCCATTCCAATAATAGTCTGTAATCAATGAAGTCTATTCTAAGATCCTTGAGAATAAACATGAAAATATTTCCCTGGCCTTTCTCCCTCTCCCTCTAAATTTGGCACAACCAAATTTTTTTCTATGCCATATCTTAAGCCAAAATGAAATACCATATTTTTCAGACTATAAGACGCATCTGACAATAAGACACACCTAGGCTTAGAGGAGGAAAACAAGAAAAAAATATTCTGAACAAAATGGTGTAATAATATATTTAATAAAATATAGCAGAATAATATTTCAACCATGTAAAGTCAACAGTGGCATTAAGAACCATTATCACTGTCATTAACAAATGAGGAGCGACTTTAAGGTTCAAGCACTCTTCTAATTTTCTGGAAACCCCAAGAACTCATCATTGCTAGTGTCAGAATTTAGGAAGGTCAGTTGCTCATAATCACTGATATCACTTTCTTCACTATCTTCATATATAATACTATCTTCAGTTCCATCTAAGGCATTGCTAATGCCACATTTTTTGGATGACCATGCAACTATTTCGTCTTTCACTGAGTGCCATGATGTTTTAACCCATTCACAAACTTGAGTGATAGTGGGCCTCTTAATTCGTCCAGTAGGTGTCAGATCATGATTATCAGCAGCCATCCATTTGATTCATTCTTCTTCTTTATTCTTTATTGGCCAAGTGTGATTGGACACACAAGGAATTTGTCTTTGGTACATATGCTCTCAGTGTACATAAAAAGAAAAGATACATTCATCAAGAATCATAAGGTACAACACTTAATGATAGTCATAGGGTACAAATAAGCAATCAAATAATATTAGGAAACAATCAATATAAATCGTAAGGATACAGCAACAAGTTACAGTCATTCAGTCGTAAGTGGGAGGAGATGGGTAATAGGAACAATGAGAAGATTAATAGTAATGTAGACTTAGTGAATAATTTGACAGTGTTGAGGGAATAATTTTTAGCAGAGTGGTGGCATTCGGGAAAAAGCTGTTCTGTTGTTTAGTTGTTCTGGTGTGCAGTACTCTATAGAATCGTTTTGAGGGTAGGAATTGAAACAGTTTATGTCCAGGATGCGAGGGGTTTGTAAATATTTTCACAGTCCTCTTTTTGACTCGTGCAGTATACAGGTCCTCAAAGGCAGGTTGGTAGTAATTGTTTGTTTTCTTCTTGCATAGACTTTAAATGGTTTGTTGATGGAAATGTCAAGAGGTTGCAACTGACTGGTAAGACCCCCAGGAATTACAGCTAGATGAGTCTTCACTTCTTTAAATCTCTTTTTTGTGGTTTCGCTAATATATGCTCTAAACTGGTCAAAAACTAATAAAGCAGGTTTTTTCAGCAGCCCTCCAGGACGTTTGGACCACACTTTTTCATTCCACTACTCTCATTCCATTTTTGTCCATCCATCCTTTCTCATGAACATGCACAACTACTCCTCATGGTATCACTTCTTTTGGAAAGGTTTTCCTTTTGAAAATTAACATTGGTGGCAATTTGGTGCCGTCTGTACAGCAGGACAACACAACTGTGTAATGTGTTTTCTCATGTCCTGAGGTTTTCGCAGTTATACTTTTGGCACCTTTCAGATCAACAGACTTATTAGATGGCACATCAAAGGTTAGCGGGAGTTCATCCATATTCCCAATCTGGCCAATTTCAAAATTATTTTTCTTCCTAGCACCTATTACAAATGTATGAAAAGACAGAATCTTAGATTCATATTCTTTTGGCATTTTTTGCACTATTCTAGTTTTGGTGCCCATAGCAAGGCCATATCACTTCATAAATCTGTAGCACTACAATGGTGATCCAGTAAAATCCTAAATGCCTTTCTCTACAGCAATGTGTTTGGCTTCATATATTACCATTTTTGTAGAAACTGCAAAGCCATTATTCCAGTGATGTGTGATCCCTTCTTTCATGTCCACCTCTAACTGTGGCCACTTTGCAGCAAGCCCACAAAAATTGTGCTTACTTTTATCTTTTACTTTTTGCATCTGATCCACCTGTTTCTCCACTCTCTTATCATTTTTTCAGTTGAAGGTGGCCCAAAATGTCTCTCCACTGCACTGTTTCCATGTTCCTCAGCATATTTTACTACTTCCAGTTTAAACGAAATTTTATATGCTAGTCTTTTCTGGTTTGACATCCTTGTATGTAGCATGAGGAGGTACCATAGTATTTTTCTGGAAGAAAGAACTGTCAGCAATGTGTCCTTTATTGTTATGAGAGCACTGTAGCTGAGAACATCAAGGAATGACACACTATTATAGGGGATCTGCTGCAGACATAGGGGACAGTTTATAAAGAGGACACTTTATTAGAGGACACTTTCTTAGGCACTATTCATAGGACCGCATTTTGTTTCCACAGTGCCCTCTCCAGTGCTGGAAGCCAAGTGTTGTCCATTCATATCTCTCTCTCTGTCTCTGGGCTCAGCCAGTGCCAGTTCACCATGCAGGCCGGGAAAGGCGCACTTGCGGTGGGGCTGCAGGCGGCGGCAGGGCATCCTTGGCGAACTGCTCGATGAAGTACAGCAAGCCCAGACCAGCCAGTGGTGAGATCAGCCAGTTCTCCAAACTGCACACAATGTTAACAACCAGTTCATCTGAACTGGCTGAATCCCACCTCTGCGTTTCTGCTGGGGAACCTGAAGCTTTCACAGCCAATTGGTGGTTGGATTGGCCTCCTGGAATACCGCCAATCAGTTGTTCCAGGCAGCGGGAATCGCTGCTGCCTGTTGCCGCACCAACTTCGTTCCCACCTCCCCCCAGATATGGCAAACCCCCAGCTGATGCAATATTTGTTGTATAAGTCACACAGACATTTTCACCCACTTTGGGGGAGGAGGCAGTGCATCTTATAGTCCGAAAAATATGGTAGATCCAAATAATCTATTTTCAAGGCCTTTTCAGTGCTCTCATGTCCAAGGTTTAGCTAAAATATTCTTTAGGTGAAATACCATCACATCCCCAAAAAACAATATTGACAGATTTTCAAATGTATCAGATTATTTTAATACAAAACCAGAAGAAATGCTGATAATTATTCCTCAGAGTACTAAGATTCTGAAAATGAAGTTTTGAATATATAAACACATAATACTGTAAGAAATGAACTAAATAATTCAATTGTAATTTAACTTGATGTATAAGCCAAAATGCAGCTAGTTTTCTGGTTAAGGCATCACGCTAGAGATCAGGTGGGTGACTTTGAGTCCTAGTAAGGAGACCATGGCAAACCAATTTCAAAAAACCTTGCTAAGAAAACTGCAGAGACCAGTCCAGGCAGTCCCTCAAAAACAAACAGAAAGCAAAAACAATTTTTATAGTTTTTTAAAATATTATATTTAGATACTAATACTTCACTCCATTTCTTCCCTTTTTATAAATTACTCATCTTGAACACAATATATTTTGGAAGCCAGGTAAAATAATGGGTAATTATATATAATTCCAAAGCACAAAAGGATTCTATTATTTTAAAAGACAAAAATGCAAGTTGCCTCAGACAATATTTTACACAATGAAATCTCTCTAAAACCAGCTGTTGTTATTTTGCTCATAATCAGCAAACCTTGAATATACTTGTCAATACTCACCTTCACAAATTAGTTGTACATTCCTCTTGTTAGCAGCTAAATTAATGCAGAAGGAAATGAGTTCCAGATCAACACGTTCATCGGGACATTCCAGCAGCATCTTCATTAGCTGGCAACACATAAATTTCAATCCGTTAAATTTTCAGGACATCTATTTGTAGCAGCATTAATTAAAGTATTTTTTCCTTTAATAGAGTAGGGAAATCTTTTGCTATGAAAGACTATCAATCTACAGAACAAAAATAATGAAGTTGTAGTTAGAGGCAATTGATGAATGGGGATGTTTTATAAGGTTTGGCACTTTGTTAACATGGCTTTGCCGTCTGGGCTAGGGATCTGGTAGTAGTGGTGCGGAGCCTTTTCTGACAGTGAGAACAATCAACCAATGGAACAGCTTGCCTTCAGAAGTTGTGGGAACTTTTCCACGGCGGGGTGATTTTAGTAATAGTTTAGGAGTTAGAAATATTTAGAATTTTCTTTTTATTGTCTGTGAGTCAGCCAATCACTCACCCAACACCAGCACTCTGTCCAAATCTTCCCTCCTGCACATCACTTGCTCCAGAGGCTCCAGCTTCATGGCGATTCACCCTGATCGCCGCCCCCCCCGTCACTGGCTCAGAGAGAGTTTCTCGGGCTATTCAAGGGACTTACCTGTCCCTCTTTAGACACCGAGCTGCCTCTCTTTCTTCACTGTCCCTATAGGACAGCTTTGGTCCAAAGACACCCCCCCCCCGGTGTCAGTTCGTCTGGCTGGTTTTTGCCGAGCTCGTCGGAGCCCAGCATTTTCCCATGACTATGCCGCACCGCTTCCAGAATCTGCGGCTAAATAGCGGTGGGGGGAGATGGCGGATGGAAAGAGAAAGTGAGAATGACAAGCGCGCCATGGAAGAACACAAATAAAGAATTAAAAAGGATTGACAAATGTAAATGTAAATCTGGAACTTGGATTCAATTTGGATTGGATTATAAACTAAATGGTTGTATATAAAGGTGAAAGAAGATGTGAAAACTGGCTTTTTCTCTTTTATGACTCGGTAAACAAGGATGTGGATTACAAATAAAATGGCGATTTGTTAATTAGTCAAGTGGAACTGTGGATTATAGAGAGACATCTACAGGAGAAGGAAGAGCATGACATGGAATTGTCTACTTTGAGAAAACCTTTGAAGAAACGAGGAAAAAAACAAAAAACCTTGAACTTTTAAAAAGATAACGGGCGAGAACTAAAGAAGATACGTTTTGGCTACAAGAGGATAGACTTTGATGATTATAAAAGAAGGACCTTGATGCAACTTAAAACTGGAATATCATCAACCCGGAAAGATAAAATGGAACAGGAACTTAATGAACTGATAAAGACGATGTGTTTGGAAATAAAGGAAATGATTATAAATTTGCATGGAAAATCGAAATCTGAGGAGGTAAAGACAGAGCTAGAATGCACTGAAGATGAGAAGGAAACGACTAATGAGAAACAAGAAAGAAAGATGGATAATGAAGAAGCAAAAGACAAAGAGACTGACTATGGAAAATTAAACAATTGCAATATTAAGTATGGACAAAAAGAAAAGAAAAAAAGAAGGAAAAGAGGGTGGAATAGGAAAAATATAAAAAATTTAAATGATTACACCGAGATTTACAGTGGAAAGATAAGAAAGAGGGGAAAGAGATGGAAAATAATAAGAAATAAAGGACAAAATAAAAGATTTTATGATTTTAAAATACAAAATAAGCATACTGGGATTAACAATGAAAAAACACAAAAAAGGAAAGAGAAAGGAGAAACAATGGGAAATATAGGGCAGAATAGGAGAGTGCAGAATTTTTAAATACAAAAGAAAGGAAGAAGAAGGGAAAACAAAAGGCAAAGAAGGAAAGAGGGTGAAGGAGAAGAAAAAGCATACATGATTACACTGGGATTTACAGTGGAAATATAAGAAAGAGGGAAATGGACGTTGCTTACCTGAACATCCTTTCTCAACGCGCTGATGGAGAATCCAAAGTGAGGGTTATTCAACAGTTTAGCAGCACTGAGTGTATGTGTCTTTAAATTTCTTCAGACACGCCCCCTTGCTCGTCAGAGGCTCTGTTTTTGTTCACGAAGAGGCAGTAGAAGATGAAAGAAGATCCAAGCCCTGGCAGCCTGACTGGGCGGGTTGGATTCTCCATCAGCGCGTCGAGAAGGGACGTTCAGGTAAGCAACGTCCATTCTCCAACACGCTGATTGGAGAATCCAAAGTGAGGGATATGCCCAAGCAACTTCTAGTCTGGGAGGGTGGCAGGCTGCGCACGCGTGTCTGAAGTGGCATACACTGATTGTAGAACTCGTCATCCGAACGCAGTGTCAGCCGAGGCGTACGAATCGACCTTGTAGTAGCGTATGAAGGTGTTCAACGAAGACCACGTGGCCGCCTTACAGATGTCTTCAACAGAGGCCTGAGTCACCCAGGCCGCCGTGGTGGCCGCACTCTGCTTAGAATGAGGAAGAAATTTGCCTGGGACCGGCTTCCTCTGAAGCATGTAAGCCTGGAAATACAAGCTTTCAACCATCTCCCAATGGTGGACGAAGAGACCTTCTGACCCATCGTTGCCGGCAAAAAAAGAAACAAACAGCACCTCTGACTTACGGAAGTGCCAAGTCTGACGGATGTACTGGCGTAAGGACCTGCGGACACCTAGGATGTGCCACTGGGCCTCTTGCGGTCGTCTCGGGTTCAGACAGAAGTCCGGAAGAACCAACTCTTGTCCACGGTGGTAAAGAGAGTTAACTTTGGGTAGGAACGACGGGTCCAGCCGAAGAACCACCCTGTTGGGGAAGAAAACACAGAGATCCTCTCGAACCAAGAGGGCGGCCAGCCCGGAGATGTGACGTGCCGAGGTGATTGCAACCAAGAAAACTGTCTTCAGGGTAAGGAACCATAGGCTGAGAGAACCCAATGGCTCAAAGGGAGGTTGGGTAAGTGCCTGTAGGACTAGAGACAGGACCCATGTCAGATAGCGGTAGACTACGGGAGGCCCCAAGTTCACCGCACCTCACAGGAATCCCCAAATCTTGGCATCCTGGGAAAGCGGAACGCCGTCCTTAGCCGACAGAACTGTAGTTAATGCCGCCACCTGTCGGCGGAGCGTGTTCAGGGCAAGTCCCTTGTCCAGGCCGTCCTGAAGAAAATCTAAAACCTCAGAAACAGATGCGGAGGTAGGGTCCGTGTGGGCTCTGGAGCACCAGGTACAGAAGGAGGACCAGGTGGCATTGTAGATGCGGCACATGGAAGGACACCTGGACGGTAGATATGGCCCTCCCTGAGACATCCCGCCTCAGAAGGATCCTCTCAAGCGCCAGGCGGTCAACTGCAGCCATTGAGGCTCTGGGTGCAGAATGACCCCCTGGCTGAGCGAGATCCTGTCGTCCGGAATGCGCCATGGAGGGGCGACAGAGGTTCAGGATGTCCACGTACCAAGCCTTCCTCGGCCAGTGGGGGGCGATGAGTATTACCTCCGCCTTCTTGCTCAGGATCTTGCGGACTAGACGCGGTATGAGCGGCGTCGGGGGAAAGGCGTATAACAACCCCGGAGGCCCAGGAATGGCAAGAGTGTCAATTCCTTCCGCCTGCGGGCACGGGTAACGAGCGAAGAACCAGGGGAGCTGAGCGTTGTCCCGCTGTGCGAACAGGTCGAGAACGGGAGTCCCGAAGCGACGAGACAGCTCATGGAAGATGTCTGGGAGAAGGCGCCACTCCGACTCATCGATCTGCGTCCTGCTCAGCCAATCCGCAGTCACATTCGTTGTCCCGGTGATGTGCTGGGCCCGGAGGGAGAGGAGGTGAGATTCCGCCCAAGTCAACAGGGACGCCTCATCCATCAGTGGTCTCGAGGGCGTGCCTCCTTTGTGGTTCACATGCGCCATCGTGGTCACACTGTCCATCTGGATGAGTACATGTTGACCCTCTACGATTGACTAAAAGTGAAGGAGAGCGAGTTAAACTGCACGGAGTTCCAGCCAGTTGATCTCGTTCTGACTCTCCGTCTGCGACCAGCTGCCCTGGGCGACCCAGGAATCCATGTGAGTGCCCCAGCCCAACAGGCTGGCCTCTGTCGTCACTGTAAGGCGAGGTGATTCCAGGAAGACGCAGCCCTTTGACAGGGCCGATGAAGTCCACCAGCGGAGGGACCTGCGAACTTCCGCTGGAAGCCGCACGCAAGCACTGAAGTTGCTGTGGCGAGAGCGCTGGTATGAGAGCATGAACCACTGGAGCTTGCGGCTGTGAAAGCGAGCCCACAGAACAATCGCGATGCAGGAGATCATCTTCCCGAGCAGACAAGATAAAAGCACTAGAGGAGTGGACAGGAGTGAAAGTACTTGAGAAAGCAGCGACTGGATGCTGATGCAGCGATCCGGAGATAGAAAAACTTGCCCCGTGACGGAATCTATGACCGCGCCCAGGTGTAGGATGCTGGTAGTGGGGCTCAAATGGTTTTTCTGCAGGTTCAGGGAAAAGCCATGTTGCTGAAGGCAGTGACACGCCGTGGCCAGATCCCGCTTGGCCATAGTCTCTGAGGACAAAAGAATGAGGACATCGTCCAGATAACACAGTACTCTGATAGGTATCTGTCTGAGACGTGCAGCTACCACTGACAGGAGCTTCGTGAACGTCCTGGGGACGGATGAAAGTCCAAAGGGCATAGCCCTGTATTGGAAGTGGCGGTTGTTGTAGGTGAAGCGGAGGAAACAACGTTGAGACTGTCGAATCGGAATGTGCAAGTAGCTTCCGTGAGATCTACCGATGTCATCCAATCCCCTTCCCGAATGCATCCCAAGATGGATTTCAGGGACTGCATTTTGAACTGATGGTAGAGGATATATTTGTTTAATTCTTTGAGATCCAAGATTCCCCGGCAGCCGCCAGAATGCTTTGGAACAAGGAAAAAGATTGAAAGAAACCGGTCCCACGGTGTTCTGTGGGAACCGGCTCTATGGCACAAATGTCGATGAGGTGTTGTATCTCCATCTACATCGGTCGCCGCTTGGCCAGGTTGGATGACACGGTCTGGATGACGCAGGCATCTGACTTCGATTCCCATTGGGCCGCAAATGGGAAGATTTCGGAGATAGTCATTTCCCTCTCTTAAGGGCATGGGTCCCCGTGCCTCTGAAGGGGCGCTTGGCAGGGGCCAAGCGTCTGCCACGATCTCGGAAGGAGGATCTGTCGTAGGGACGATCGAAACCCTGGGAGTACTGTCTCATGGAGAAGGACCGGCTGGGCCCTGGGTCAGTCTGAAAGGGCTGCCACTGGCTGTATGAAGGAGTTTTACGCTCAGTCCGCCGGTATGACGAGGGCATGACCTTGCGCTTGTCCTTATCTTCCACGAGAATCGGGTCCAACGCCTCCCTGAAAAGATGTGTCCCTTTGTACGGGGCCGATGCAAGTCGCCACTTCGATTTCATGTCCGCTCTCCAGTGTCGCAGCCAGAGCAGACGCCTGGATGTCACCGATGAAACCAAGGCACAAGACGCGAACTTGGCCGCATTAAGTGAAGCGTCCGCCGAGTACTCCGTAGCCGCAACAATTTTATTAATCTCCTGGTGGACTCTAGTGTCTTCCGGTGGCAAGCGTTCCTGAAGTTGGTGCAACCAAATGAGAGTTGTCCTATTGAAGAATGACGCTGAAGTCGCGGCTCTGACCGCCCATGCGCCCGCGTTGTGTCTCTTGCAGACTGTGAGTTTCGCCTTCCGGTCCTCCGTCCAGAGGCTATCAGCGAGAGACAGAAGCGATGGAGATGAAGTTAAGTTTGCCACGGAGTATCTACAGTAGGCAATGCCAAAACATCCTGAAGGGACGGAGCCGAACAATACAACTTCCAGTCAAGGACAGTAGGTCCCGGCAAGGAAGATGGCAAGGACCAAGGACGTTGAACCACTTCCGTGAACAATTGAGGACATGGAATGTAGGTATGTTCAGTCTTAGGGACATTGAAAAGAGTGTCATGAGGCTGAGGCGCCATCGATGGTTCAGAGAGGCCTTCCGAGAAAGCCATGTGAGTAGTAGCCTTCGCCTTGTGCAACAAGGACTTAAAGAGAGACGGCCTAAACAGACCTGTAAAGGCAAGTTTGTCTGGAAGAAGGCCCTCATCATCAGAGAATTCCACGTCCCTTTGAGCATCCTCATCTTCCAGAGAGGAATCGTCAGCTTGTGCCGAGTCCAACTGGGAAGAATGATGGTCCGACTGATCCTCATAGTGGTAAACCCGAGAAGCGGGTTTATGCGACGGAGGCTTGTGGGCGCTAGCTGCCAATGTTTTAGAGACAGTTCGAGAGATGAGACTCTCGATGTCACAGGGAAACATGACTTGTGGAGGACCCTCAGGGCAAATCCGCACAGCCATGGGGGTATAATTAGCCTCCGGGGGAGGGTGGCGAGCTGAAGATCGGCGATAAGACAAATCCACCGGAGCCGCCGTGTCATGTGATGTGGAAGGCGAAGAAAACGCCACCCCTGGTAGTGTAGAAGAGTGAGTCATAGGGGCATAACTCTCAGTCAATCGTACTTCAGAATGAGAAACTGGAAATGCCGTAGGGCCAATATCCGGTGCAGCCGCATGCAAGGCGGATAACTGAGCCTGTCACTGCACCATTTCAAAACGGCATTCGAGCGCCCTGTGACGTCTGTCAGCGTCTTTGGACGCAGCCGATGAGGGCTTGTGACTCCCCGCCAAGGGGACAGTCACGGTGGCAGACCCTCGCTTAGCCCTTCCCTTTGCCGTTTCCTTTGCAGGGCCCGGGGAAGTTGGGGCTTCAGATGGTTCAGGGCTATTCTCCAAGTCTGAGGAGAGCTCGCAGTCAGCCATTTCAAGGAGTGCTGAAGATACGAGGAGAGAATGTAAGTATTTGCCTTAATCTTGTAAGGGCAGATACAAGCATATCCAGATATACCAATAGCTTTATTCATTGTATTAATGCCAAAGCCTCAAACTCTCTCTCTCTCTCTCTTTTTTTAAAAATTATCGTTTTTTTTAAAAAAATATTTATTTAATTTAGCTGGGTACAGAGGGCTTCGCTAAAACAGCTAACCCCCCCCTTTTTTTTGTAGCACAGGCTTAGAATGAAGCCTGTGTCAGAGGGGAAAAAACAAAACATCCAATCAGATACTAACATAGATGCAGCCATGTGAATTGCCAAGGGATCACAGAAGGCTTGCCACCAGTCCAGCTGACAGCCTTCTCAACAGTAGGGGCACTAGGGTGGCTCCTTATTACAGCCACTTCCACTGGCCCATAATAACAGCAGGCACTTCCTGATCAGGCATAGCTCCTGTGCTGTCATGGAAGCTCTAATTAGCCCCAGTGCGCCTTGCAGCACTGTTTCCAGGCATAGTATTGGCTGGGGAGCCCACTGAGCAGCCACGGCTTGTTGCCGGGCAGATTTGCTTTAGGGAGGCTTTAGGCATGCTCAGACCGCTCCGCTGTGCTGATTGGCCGTAAAACAGGCAACTGAGCATGTGCGGCCTGTTGCTGGGCAGAAAAGAAGCCCCTAGAGAAGAAGCTGCACCATGCGGTAATGGCTGCCTCTCCAGCAGTGCAAAGCTCATAAAAAAGCTGAATCACCTATCCAACGGCCCCACAGCCAGCCAGGAATGCGCAGCTACTCAAAAGTAGTCCCAGCGCAATCTGGTATACTTTGGAGGGAGTGTACCACTGAGAGCAGGGCAGGGACTCCACTAGCGGCAAATTATGTTTATTTCATTGTGAGTATGCCACTGAGAGCAGGACAGGGACTCCTCAGCCGCTCCACACCAGAAACACAGAAAGGGACAAACCCCCCCCCCCAGAAGGTACCCTGTATTGGGCAGAGCTTCAGTAATAATAAAAGGAATGTGGGTAGCCAAACTGGTGAGCCAGGAGGACTTACCTTTAAATGCTGAAATATGAGGGAGAAGAAATAATCACCCTTCACTCAATCCAATCCAATTTCCAATCCAAAAAAATGAAATCCAAGTCAAATCAGTTCCAATCCAAGGTCAAAATCCAGAGAATCCAAAGTGAAAAATATTTATTCAATAATCTAGACACAGAGCTGAAGAAAACAAGTCTGCTTAGCTGACTGAGTGAATAAAAACAGAGCCTCTGACGAGCAAGGGGGGGTGTCTGAAGAAACTTAAAGACACATACACTCAGTGTTGACTGCTAGACTGTTGAATAACCCTCACTTTGGATTCTCCAATCAGCGCATTGGAGAAAGGGATGGAAAACAATGGGAAATAAAGGGCAAAGATTTCACAATTTTAAAATACAAAATAAGTACATTGGGATTAATAATGAAAAGATACGAAAAAGGAAAAGTAGAAACAATGGGAAAACTGTAATGAATGTCATATGCTCAATAATATTGGAGGTCTATAGAATGATAAGTTTTAATAATATGAATAAACCAGTTGCAGGAAATGTAATAATTGGAATATTTCAAACTATATATTTGAAACATAATTAAAAAGAAAAAAGAAGACAAATTAAGAATGTTTTAAGAACTAATTGGATTGGGTAAAATGAGAAATGATTAAGATGCGCTTTATAAATATATACTATAGTTGAAATATATTAAGATGTTTTGAGAAATATATTCAATGATTGAAATTGAATGTAGAACTGAATGAAATTGAAATGATAAAAATGACTTGCAAGAAGTAAAGCAGAAAAAATATATTGGTAAAAGTAAAAAAGATAAGGGATTAGAAAATCGTTTGAGTAAAGATTTGAAGGAAAAAAGAGAAGATGAAATATATTGTTAATAATTAAAAAGACAAGGGATCAGGGTTGTCTGGATTCCACAATGGAAAATATTAAATTGAAAATGAATACAGCAAGAGAGAGATGAAGAAGGGGAAAAGAATTGGAAGGGAGAAGAAAGGAGAGAGAGGGATGGAAGAGTAGGGAGGAAGGAAGGGAAGGGAAATCTGAGTAGGAGAGAAGGTAAGACGGGGGAAGAGAGGAGAAGAAGGAGAAGGGAAGGAGAAGTAGAGAAGAAAAGGTGGGGAAAGAAAGTTGGAAGGAGAAGAGGGAGAGGGTAGGTTTAAGGAGAAAGACTGCTGTACAATAAAAAAGATGAAGTAGAAGAAAGGCAGCTCTGAACAAACAAATATAAATATATTAAGAGAAAGAATGAATTGTTCAAGAATAAAAGAGGATAAATATGTAACAAATAGTAAAGTTAGAATTTAGGGATAAATGAAGAAGGTGTTTATGTATGCAAGTATAGAAATACTGAGGTATGTTCAAAAAAAAAAAGGAAAAGGGGGGAAGACAATATTGGTAAAAATTGTAATTGAGTAAAATGTATCTGAATTTGACTAATTGTATAAGATAAGAAACGACCAACACTCTGTTCAAAAAAAAGAAAAGAAAGATGTGGGTGAAGGTGGGAGAGGAGAAGAAAAAAACCCAATAAAACTTGTTTACAAAAAAAAAAGAAGTTGTTGTGGGAACTTCATCACTGGAAGCTTTCAAGAAGAGATTCAACTGCCATTTATCAGGAATGGTGTAGGGTCTCCTGCTTGGGCGGAACTCTGTTAATCTTCTTCTCTTAATTTGAAGAAGCCTGAAGAATGTCTGTAGTGTTGGTGAGATTGATTGCAGTCTCCTACAGATTATCTTTTTATGTATAGTTTTAATAATTTTTATTGTTTTAATGTTTGTTATTGATTCTTATTTTTTTTCTATTTTCTTTTGTGCTTTAACTTTGCATGACACTTTGTACTCATTCAGAGTCACATATGTAACATGGGTGGGTATATACATTTATCAAATAAATCAATTAAAAAAAAAAGAGCTGGCTGGTTGACTTTGGGTCAATCACCCTCTCTCAGCCCAACTCACCTCACAGGGTGGTGGTTTTTATATGGAAAATAGGAGGAAGGAATATTAGACATCTTTGCCACCTTGAGTTATTTATAAAAATAATAAAGGCGGGATTAAAAATGTAAAAAACATTTCTTTCTGTAATTCATCTTCTGTAAAACAATCTCTCATAAACACAAAGTAGGAAAAAGAGCAAGAAACATACTGAACACTATCTACAATAAAAGATCAAATGCCACTAGTGTAACAGATGAACCTTTGTGCCAAATATTTTTCTGAACATATCATGATTATTACAGCTGATACACAAGCAAATATATAAAACAGCAAAGTAAATAACTTAAATTACAATAGACCATTACTCAAAGTGCAAAAATGAGAGCTGCCAAAAAATTCTTCAGATCTAGCCATTTATTATGCCTTGGTGCATATAAACTAATTCACTCACTCACTCTTGGTTGTTTGGGGGTAGGATTACAAGACAAGAAATTTTTGCCATTTTAAAAAACTGGAGAAATAATTGGTTTCATTAAGTCCTTATGATCTTTGTTTAATATCTTTATTATTTATAACCGGTGTCAGTATTTATACATTCTCTGGAAACCAGAAGTTGAATTATTTATTCCCATAGATATGAGGTTTGTATCATAGCAGCACTGCATTCACCTCTCCCTAGTATTTAAAAACCATTGGCTCTTACAATATTGCTTACTTTAAGCTACAAATCTAATACTTCTTCTATTGGCTCTTTCTGCCCATTTACAGGAAATGCCAGCAGGTACTCTGGATCTTGTATTTCTTAGAAAAGCATGCTAAAGTGAAAGATATATTTCTATCTCTCAAACCATTTCCTGTAAAACTGCACTCTTGCTCTTTGTGAGTAGGATCTTGATTTATAACTCACTATTCAGAAAGCTGCTTGAATATAGACAAATTTCCCATAAACTATGTAACCATTGGATTAATTTTCATTGGATATTTTGCTGGGGAAAATATCTATATCCAATTCAACGCACAAAATTAAAGCATTGACTTTCAGTACAAAGTTTCTAAAGAGCCTTGCTGTGATTCAAAGTAACTGTACATATGGCTTTTGGTATCATATTCAAACAACTAGCAATGATACACAAATGAATTTATAGAATGATAATCCTTAAAAGTCTGCTTAATAATCACTAATCAAGACCAAAATGTATTTCTTTCATTCTGAAAAGCAAAATGTTGCATCAGAAAGGCTACAAAGTTGATTAAAACAGGAGCAACAAAGATGATGTCTCTCATTCTCTATTAGGTTTTTTTGGTGATCAAATCTATCATATAGATAGGAATTTTCCCTATTTTTCCATAAGAGGATAGAGAACAATAAAAAAAGTTTTGATTGCGAAAATGGGCCCCAGGGAAAGTTACCATATTTTTCACACTATAAGATGCACTTTTTCTCCCCAAAAAAGTGGGTGGAAAAGTCTGAGCATCTTACAGAGCAAATGTTGATGAAGCCCCACCCACCCTTCAGCCCCCACCCTTCAGCCCCCACCCTTCAGCCATTTTCGGCCTCCATGTACCCCATTTTCAGCCTCTGCATGCCCCATTTTTGGCCTCTGCACGTCCCGTTTTTGGCCCGTTCCAGACAGCAGGAATTGCTGCCGCCACCTAGTGCCAATTGCAGCTGCCTATCGCCATCAATTGCTGCCTCCGTTTGCTGCCAGTGATAGGTGGCGGTGGTGATAGGCAGCGAATCCCCACCGCCTGGAACAGGCCAAAAACAGGACGTGCGGAGGCCAAAATCAGGGCGTGCAGAGGCTGAAAATAGATACGTGGAGGCCAAAAATGGGGCACGCAGAGGCCAAAAACGGGATGTGCAGAGGCGGCGATAGGTGGCAGTGGGTGGAGGCAATCCTCGCAGCCTGGAACAACTGATCAGCGGTATTCTGGGAGGCAGATCCAACCACCAATCAGCTGCTCGTGCTAAATCAGGCTGCAATAACATGCTGAAGCTGACCAGGCTGTTTGCTGCAAGGATGCTAGCCAGATGAATACCAATGGATGCTGGGAGGCAAAGGCAGATTTTTTTTCTTGTTTTCCTCCCCAAAAGCTAGGTGGGTCTTATGGTCCAGAGCGTCTTAGAATGCAAAAAATACAGTATATTGTATAGACCTTTCCAAGAAATTGGACTTTCGGTGAAGAAATGACAAACTGAAGACAACTCTGTTAAAAACGTAGTCAATAATCGCAGCAGAAGAGCTTGTGAGTAGATCAGCTCTTCATAATTCACCAGACAAGGAAAGGACTTGAGATCATAGACAAATGTTTCAGACAGTTCCCCATTGAAAGGAAACTGTATGACAGAGGTCTGCAGGAGATTAGAATTTTGAAAGACAAGGGAATAGTCACTTTGTTCAAATTGTGGTCAATACCTTCAAAAGGACACTGGATTCACAAACTCCCTTCTAATCATATTTAGAATTTGTCTTTCCCCTGTTAGAAACATTTAGATCAACATGTCAGAAAGCATCAGGTGAGTTTCCTTAGCAAAGGATATAAGGTTAAGGTAAGTGTACATGCATGCATAACGTGTGTGTATTGTACATGTGTGTGTGTATAAAGGTTATAAATTAAAGAAGAACATTTAACTTATCTACTACTACAGAATGAAGCAAAATATTTTAAAACTAGACACACTGAAGAATATTTCTGAATAATGGACCTAGAAGTTAAATTGAATTGTCTGCCTCTATAGGTTGTTTGTGTCTAAAAGTTATTATGAGAGAGGAACAGGTTTTACCAGACAAAACTGAGATAGATCTTAAAATGGATTTAAAAATGACAGGTTACAAGAATAATATAGAAAAAGATGCTACACTAGACATACAAATGAAACCAGCTTAATGATTAAAGAGATTTACAAGTAACAAACCAAGAGAATGGCCTGGATAATTTTAGTAACAGTAACAGAGTTGGAAGGGACCTTGGAGGTCATCTAGTCCAACCCCCTGCTCACGGCAAAGTGGCCACTCGGCCATGGCCATTGGCGGTGGCACAGACCACTGCAGAAGATTGGCGGCGTTGCCAGCAAAGCTGAACCTGTCAGCACAACTCCAACCAGGGGCAATTGAATGGGGGGGGGGGGGGCCTGAAACGATAGACTGTCCAGAACGTCCTGAAGACAGGAGCAACTGTCAAACATGTCTCTGTCAGACAACTGGTCGAAAACTGGGCCCAACGGACATGAGTGGGAGCGTGGCCAGCAAATTTATGACTCAGTCTCTGGGCAGATTGCACTGTATCAACCAACTTCTGGACCGTTCCACAGTCCATTGGGAGAATGAGAAGCTCAGCATCTTAGCCACTGAGCCACCTAGCCAGGCTTTTTCCAATTTTCCTAAAGTGGATTTACAAAAAAGCCTTTTTAATGCTTTGAAGAACTTTGTGAGAAGGGACAAGTAAAATGAAATCAAGTCCTAAAGGTTTATTGGAAGGGTTTAAGGATCAAAAATATTAAAAGTGAAAGGGAGGTATATAAAGTTTGTTTTATTTGATCAAAGTTAAAATAGGTATGTTACGAGACTTTTGCTAATCAGGACTGAAATGACATTGTTTTAAGGATTTGTTTATAGGCAAGACAAGAGATACATAAAGATCATTTGTTTCATTTTAAGAGAATGTGGTATTTCAGGAAATCAGACTATATCTGAGTTATGCATAGTTCTACACTGTATGTAATAATTGAATTATTTCACCTTGATTATTAGAACTAGGAATCAAGGGACCTATGGTCAGTGAGCTGCATTATGACAACAGTAACTTGTTACCTGGAGGATGATTTAGGGCAAAATATGCTTCCCTTCAGATTTTCACTATTGGGAAAGGCAATTAAAGCTGGAAGGCTACAGCCCTTTAAAAATTCCTCTTGAAATGTGGGAACCAGAAATTCTTTTCTATGAAAATAATTCCTAAGTACACATAGGATTTAACCTGGTCTCTATAGCCATGTTCAGGTTCCAGTTACACTTAGTCCCTATATTCCTGAAGACAACCAGCTTGGCCTTGGACTTATTAATGTTAAGATATTTAAAAACACAGTATGAACTGAACCTGTGCAGTAATCTTATCATCCCTACCTAGGAATGCAACATTAATATTGTATCATTTTCATAAAATAGGATGATTACAAATTTATTTTTAACTTTGGACATCTGGATCTGTCAGATATATAGCTTGAACTATACATTTTGCAACTGGCTTTCTTCAAATTAACAGCTTTTCTAGTATCTGTAATAAAACTTAAAAATCTTATGAACAGCAAGACTCTGACTTTGAGTCTTTTAGTTCTAATATAGGTCTGGGTGAAGGCTGACATTTGACACACCTCTGGGAAAAGTTAAGTATAGATGTTTGTTTTACCCCGTCTGTGCCAGAACAAACATCCAGCTTTGATTGCCTCTTCCAATAGTGAAACACCGAAAGGAAATATATTCTGCCCTAAATCATCCTCCAGGCTGCTAGTTACTATAGATTTGTGCAGGGTGGGGCTAAAGGCTGTGTGTGCATGTGTAGAGTAGTGTACATATGTGCTACTATTATTTATTAGAACCTGCTGTAAGAATAATGAAACCTGAAACTTAATTATAGCCAGAGACCAGCGTGCAGTAATATAATATAAAGATTTTTATTTTTATTTTTTGCAGCTTACAAAACCAATCAGGGTAGAGTTAAACTTGCTACAGTAGGTAACTAATACTGTAATCAAAATAATAAAAATTGAAATTGAAAGAATATTTAATACATTATCAAGAAGCATTATACCCAGAAACTTAACACATTTTTAAAAAATGCCATAAACCTATTTCTGCATATTTACAACTGAAAATGAATCTTTTTATTTAATAAAAATACTTAGAATGAGTCCTAAACTGAGTTCTTTATTTAAAAAAATGGAAGGAGTCCTGTAATTTTATCTAGAGTAATTCTAAGTTTTTAGAATAATCCTTTAGTATGAGTTCCATGTTTCCCATTATGTCTTCATTTAATTTGATTGCTACTCGTGCCGCTTCAAAGGAAAGTATAATTGCTACCAAATAGGAAATATCAAAATTAAATTTGTTCTGCTTTTACTGCAACCATTGTCATCTTTTCTTCATTTAGAAGGAGAGCAATAAAAGGGTTACAACGGGTACAACGAACAGAGAGTAGTTTTCAATCAGACAAGTCCCACATTGGGTATCAGATGCCACAGCGGAGGGCTAGAATCACTGTGTCTAGACTCTCTGGCACCTGACTTCACTTATTTACCAGTGACCAGAGGCCAACCCCCAACTGCTTTCTTTTCATACACCTCAGTCCAGTTCTCTCTATCCCCGGCTCACACATCTTTGAATGATTATGCCAGACCTGCATGCCTCTGACTAGCTATTCCCTAACTCTAATGTTTGAAGTAAAGCTCTGGTTTCTTCAGCAGATAATCGAGGACAAAAGCTAAAGGAGCTGTCAACTGAGGATGTTTACCAGCATTAAGCAAAAAAAAAATAGATCAAAGAGGGACCAAACAGAAAAGCACAGTGGAAAACATGTGGATAAGTCAGCTGCAGCTTGCCTACTATTCTGTGGAAGAATATTAAATATCACTATGACATCGCTGCACAACCATGGTCTTTGATTGGCCGGACTATTACCTATGTGCTGTTAAAAACATTTGCACCTATTTAAATAATGCTTGTGATGGTGGGATCTAAACAAGAATAAACTTTTAATTCTAACTACAATTTCATCCATCAATCTACAGAAGGCTTGAAAAAGCTTTCTAGTGATATTGTATTCTCATCAACTATTAAAGTGATGCAACACAATCCAATGAGCCTGCAAGTTCTATACCTGAAACAAACAGAATTTTGAAAACAGAATTAAACAACAAAAGTTTATTTGATACTTCTGTACAGTCTGCAAAATTATGATAAACTGGAAGTTTATAGTTTACATTTCTGAAAGGGAAGAATCTAATCTCAATCTCACTTTTATGACAGTTATGCAAAAATATGGAAGAAAAAGGAAAAAGAAAGCATCTATTTTGGACTATTTCTAAACACTGTATAAGAATTATTAATAAACAGTGCCTCCAAGTGTTACTTACAAGTGTAAGTAACAACCACAACTAGGAGCAGCAACTCTTCTGTTATGCAAAGCAGTCAGTAAGTGAGTGGGTTTATGATCTTACTTCAGCTTTCCTTTGGTTTACAGGTCTGCTAAGGTCATAAATGCTAGGAATGATTGTAAAGATATTTCTTCATCATTATTATATTGTGAACAGCAACTGTATAAGGAAGTCATTAAATGAGGACTATAGATGTATGTCTGTTACATGTAAACAAAGTAAATGGCAAGTGATGTAAATATGGCACATAGTATAAATATAGACTATACTGGACAGACAATTCTGATCAATTTAACTGCAAATCATATGCTTTTATTTCTTCATTTATTAAGGCATAGCTGCCACATTGATCTCTGTTTAGACCAATTTGCTTAACAAATTAGCGAGATAATTTGCCATAAAGTAAATAAGAGAGAAGTTTAATTATAAGGGGAAAAACAGCTACAGATAGTTTGAAAAATGGGTTCAATTTACTAAATAACCATTTACTAAAAAAGCTTAGATATCAAACTCTATTATCTATTATCAAAAAAGAACAAATTTGAATATTTCTTATTTTAACTGAAGTCTAGAATTAAAATCAGTTCTGTTCATCTTGTGAACAGTTCAAAGGCTCATTAGTCACCCCTTCCCCACCTACCCCTCCCTCAGTGAAGGCAGAAAACTATAAGACAAGATCTTCTCAAATGTAGCCATCGGCTTATGGAATAACCTTCCAAAGAAACTCCCTGTTGTTTACCAGGTACCTAAAAGAGAACCCTCTTCTACCAAATATTTTAGATTTTTAACATCACTTCCATTTATCATTTTATTGTTATATTAAACCAGGTATCGTTAACATTTGAAGCGATGATCTGAACAGATACTTCACCAGATTTTAACTATCCAATTATGGATAGTTTAACAACTGATTGTAAGGATGACCATTTGACAGATTAAATTATAATATATACAGTATATTAAATATATATATTTAATTTTATCAAATATATTTAATTTAATACTAATAATTAATAAAAATGCTGGTCTGTATATGTCCCTGGGGCTTTGGAACGCAGGCAATGCTCGCATGGCTTGCCTAGTAGGTGAGTTTCCAGCAACTAGTTTAGAGCCATTCCTGTGCCCAACTCAACATTCTGAGAGAAAATAGTTATTATTTAATTATTTTCTATCACATGATTAATACCCACTTTTAACAATAAATTTAAAGCTCTTTATTTTTGATGGGATAGAGTTGCTCCATACAAGATTGCTGCACAATTTCTCAGTCTTCCAGGACTTACAACTCCTGCTCAAAATACAGGTAGCAGCTATGGAATAATTTTCCCCAGATTAATCTGGTGCACCAACTGTGCCCTTTCTTAGATTGAGATTGTTTTCTCATAGTCTCTTATGTCTTACTCACTTAGCCTGTGGACTACTGCAATGCATTCTTCATGGATCTACCTTTGAAAACTACTCAGAAGCTACAGCTGGTCCCAAATGCAGTATCATAGAAATTATGGACCCACTTCTGCTGTATGAGCTGCACTGGTTACCAGTAACATTCAGTGAAATTCAATGTGCTAGTTGTAAGCTATGCACCCCTTAATGGTATAGTACCTAATTGCCTTTCTTCCATTGTTTATCCCTATTTGAAAAGATCAGACAGAGTAGCCATACTCCAGATCCTATCTTCATAACAATATCTTCTAATGGGACCTAGGTAGCACCTGCGCTTTGGAATAGTATCCCAGCAAAGATTCAAGTTGCCTCAAAATTGTTGTCCTTTAAATAGGTCTTGAAACCTAGCTGTTCCTCTAGGTCAGGACTGTCAAATTCCCGGCCCGCAGGCCAGATGCATCATGCACTGGCCACACCCACGCCTGGTTTAGCAAAAGGGGGGGGGAGTCCCGATATGTCATGTGACACTGCCGTAACGACGTGAGTTGACACCCCTGCTCTAGGTGTTGGGTCAGGAAGGGTATGCCTTGGTGGGAATTGTACTCTGTTAAAGTTTATTAGTTCCCATGCTTTTGTTTTCATTTTATATTTATTATACTGGTGTGTTTTTAACTTATATGCTGCCCAAAGTCATTATAAATTGGATAGATTATAAATGAAGGAAAGATTCCATCCAGTTAATACAAAATTTTATTAGATTACGTTCAAAGCTGCAAATTTATTGACATTTGGGAAGAAATATTGAAACTATTGTGAAATACAACACAATAGTAATGTAGTTGACTTTATGAATTATTAAAATGCTCATGTCTGTAACCTTTAACTGGGTGAAACCTGCATCCTAGGGCAATTTTTTTCAAACATGGTACCTCAAATGGACTAATTTACCGAATGCCAGGACACATCACTTCCATGAGAATGAAATTTTGTAAAGTTTTTGCCATTTCAATGCAACTGTGCTGCTACAGTGATGTGATCCTCATTTATAACAGTCCCTGATGCCTTCCCACAAGTCAATGGGGAGGCCTGCAAGGAGAAAGCCAATGGGGACCAAGTGACTGCAGCTGACAGTAGGAGCACAGCATTGAGTTTAGACTTGCAATTTCCTCCTGGGAACCTTGCAGGGAAGGTTCTAAGTTGCTGGGTAAGTCTCCCATATCCACACAATCTTTGCAAGTCCCTCTGCACACACAAATATATCTGAAAGGATAACCCAATGGGTCTAGTAATGTCTAGTATTAATTATATTATTTTCAGGGCTGAATCAAAACAGATGTTAGGAATATGAGATTACTATCTTATGTACACTTACAGGAAAGTATGCTTCATTAAACTCAGGACTTTTTTTTCTACATTAACATTCATGATGCTACAATCTTTCTCTGTGTATGCGTGTGTGTGAGGGAGGGAGTGTATAAGCAATTGCGATTGTGTGTGTATATATAAAAATACATTTTATTGCTGATATGTTGAATTATAGGTGCTTGAAAAAGCAAACATCTATTAACATCTCTTAAGTTTCAGAATGCCTTCACAGTAAGAAATCTGAATGCTAAGATCTTTATAACAAGCAATATAACCCATTAATAATATCACAAATTCATAACAATATTGTATTAAAGATATATTTCACACTGTCAAAATTTATGGTGGGGGATTTGCACATTTATGTATCAACATTTCATTACAGAATATGAAGTAAATACTCCAACCTAAATAGCACTGTTTACAATAAAGTAAAATTTCTAAATGACTAGACTCCAAAAATACTAAACAAAGGTTAATTTGTGCAATAATTAGATTCATGTTGTACATATGTGTACTAAACATTGACATGTAATTGGAACAGAAAACTATCAACTAAGCAGAATTACCAACAAAAGAAATGTTTTGAATGAACCAGATCAAGAATATTAAGTTACTGAATATATCAATACAATCTAGTGCCATTATTGAAAAATGAATGGAAATTACAAGGACCTCAGTGTTATTTAAAAATCTCAACAGCAAAGTAGGATAAATATACCCCCAAAAGTTGCCCTGTCTGAAATATTTATAAAATTCTTTTTAAAAAAAGATGTTTAAATACTATCATAATTTAAATAGTGCAACCATAATAAAAAAAATAGTTCAGCATTTGCATGTAGAATTAAATAATATTCAACAAAACTGAAAGGACAAAAGCTACAGAATTAATTAATATATTACCCTGCCCTTAAACTTTACTTGGAGACCACCGGCTGTTGACCCTTGCTTTTAAGATAGAAATAGTATGAAGGAAGAAAACATACCTACCTGAGGTATACAGTCAGTATAAGCAAACATTGATTTAAAACGATCATCCATGCTTATATGATAGAGAATACACATAGCCACTTGTTTATAATTTTCATTTCCTGGGGGAGAAGGAAAGAAAAACATTTAACAATGAGCATTTATATGAATTAGTGAGTGGCCTAGAGGTGGAGCTCTCACCTCACAATCAGGAAGTGAGTTCGAACCTAGGTAGCGGCAGGTATTTTTCTCACTGGGCACAATGAGTAAATATCAGCTGCAAATTCTTCACTGGCAACAGGAAGGGCATCCGGACAGTAAACCCTCCATTCAGTTGCCCCAACTCCACCCCGATGCAAGGGATTACAGCAGGGGTGTCAAATTCAAGGCCCATTGGCCAGATGCGACCCACAGCATGCTTAGATCGGGCCTGTAGGGCTGCCCTGGAAACAGCGAAGGACCAGCCAGTGGTGCCTCTGCCAGCTCCATTTTCACTGGCAGAGGGTTGCAGGAGACCGTCACAGCCAAAAATGGAGCTCGGGAGCCAGTTTTCGCTGGCAGAGCACTCGGGACACTGCAGGCGCCCCCAACATGGGTGATATTGAGCCGGCCATGCCCATCCCGGCTCCCTGAGGTCAAATATAACCCTGATGCAGCCCTCAATGAAATCGAGTTTGACATCCCTGGATTACAGGGTCATTAAAAGACTATACACACACACACACACACACACACACACATGAATTAGTTACATCTAATTTACATTTAGCCACATTTAGAAACTCTTTTCAAAGCTTATAGAAGGAACAATTTTATTTTTAATGATTATGACTTTTTTTAAATAAAAGATTTTCAAGGAAATTTCATACTAAGAAGAAAAAAAATCAAGGGAACCAATTTACAGAGAATTTTGTATTGAGATTATATGCTGCAGATATTATTCTTTATATTCGCAGATAAGACAACCATAGGTAAGTCAATCTTGAATTTTTCATCCCAATATCATGAAAACTGCACCAACCATATATAAGCTGACCTTTGAAATTTTCATAAATTTTAATTTTCACAATTGATTTATCAACTGGTAATGCATTTTTTGTAATATTTTCACCATATTCAAGGATCAGCTTATCCACAGATGGGTTTCTCCATGAGAATATGAGGGCACTTTTAAAAAGTGCTACTATACATACTTGCACATAAACCAAATCCAATTTGGGGGGCCTAAATTTCTCAATTTATCCACAAGTTTATACTTGTGGTTTACTTTCATCATAGGTATTTTATCTTTAGAGTAGGCTAAATGTTGCAAGGATGTTGGTGCTGTAAATTACCAATTATTTCCCCTTTTATTAGGATCTCCTGCTTCCCCAGCCCATTAATTTAAAAAGCCTAGTAACTTGTTTATTAGTTCTATGAATAAGATTTGAAAGGATTGATAAAGAGTTATATTCAGAGTAAAATGGAAAAATAAAATTATTTGTGCAGATCACATAGAAATACTTTAGGCACAATTCAGTTAAATGTTTTGGACTAGTATTAATGTGAAATGAAAAGTACTTTACTAAATCTTAATACATTATGGAAAAATTCTATAAAATTATACCTTTCTAAACAAAGTATATAGAACAGAAACATTAACTTTCCAATAAATGTGCAATTTTGGATGAAGATATTTTTTCATGTGATCCTACAATATATTTATTCAGAAACATTTGTCCTCAATCTTCAGATAATGAAAATATTCTTGAAAATCAACTATGGAAAGTTTCTGGAATACACCCTTTACCTTCATGCAAGTAAAGAACTAATGAGATTCTCAATGTATTTTAAAAAATACAAAAACCATCATTTTTAAAGATAAAGGGAGAAAAATATTAGAAAATTTTCATTAAAATGTTTCATAGAGAAAGTTTACAAATTAGACTTAAAACCTGAGCCCTAGAAACAACATTCTGGACATTATGCATTACAGATAGACCTCAACTTACAAGCATTCATTTAATAACTGTTCAAAGTCACAATGGTATTGAAAAAGTGATTTATGATCAGTTTTCACATTTACACCAGTTGCAGCATCTCCATGGTCACATGATCAGAATTCAGACACTTGGAAACTGGCATGTGAAGCAAAGTCAATGAGGAAGCCAGATTCACTTAACAACTGTGTTACCAACTTAACAACTACAGTGATTCACTTAACAATTGTGGTAAGAATGGTCATAAAATGGAGTAAAACCTACTTAACAGCTTAGCACAATTGTGGGCTCAATTGTGGTCTTAAGTTGAGAACTACCTGTATAGCAATAAATCTGAATAATGATGAGCTCATTAATAAATATTGTGTGAATTTCGTTCAATTGTCTTTGCATTCATAGTATAATTCTGAAATATTTGTTCATTCCCAGATGAGGTCAATTAATCCTCAAAATATCAGTCATTAGCAGTCATAACTGACTATTCTATGTAAGATATTGCCATTATAAAATATACTGAGTGGTTTATAGAAATAATACTGTTTCAATTTGCAGCTGTGGTTCATCTGGAACAGTTGAAGTGGAAAATATTGTCCCTTGGGCTATTTTCACACCACATTTTCAACAAATTTAAAGTTCCAACTATACATATCTTAGATCTCAAGTTTAAAATTATTCTAAGCTTTTGAACAATAAGCCACAAAATATCAGTTGTGGAGCAAAACTATTTTATTCTTCTCATTAGGACACAGTTTCTATAATTTTAAGGCTAGATTTACTAACTTGGGACTTGTCAAACTCATTCATCAATTCAAAGCATCTGACCTAGAGAATGCATTGCAGTGACTGAAAACTCATACACAGATGCAAGAAGTGTATGCTTCTGAAGACTCAAAATGTATTAAGAGAGATATTTAGGAGTTGTTTCTTGGTATATGAAATGCCTTCTCTTGCTGACTTCAACCATCTCAAACAGACAATAACTGGGTTAACACCTGGGCACACACATTATATTAAGCCATAATACTTTGGTTTTCACTTGGTGTTATGTGTGACTCCAAGTACTATGATTTGTAAACACAATGGTTGAAATTAGCCTTCCCCAAACTCAATGTCAATTCTCTACCTCTTAGGGAATTGTGAGTTAGTGATGCTAGTTAAGCAATTCTGTAAGTTGCCCTACAAATTACTGTCATATGTGAAATGCCTGCTAAATACTGTCAAATACTTTTTACTTTCACCAAAGTTAGCATTAAAAACCCAAAGCTGGTATTAAAAACTACACAACAGTGTAGTGTTAGCCATTCTGTTTCTCCATGCTATATGTATGTATTGGAGTAACACTATGGTTTTGAATTAAGTGATTTAGCACATCAACAAGAATGAACAGCCTTTTTCTGATCGTGGTCTGTTAAACCATTTTTTGATTTCTGATGACTGTAGGAGTTACAAATGTGACACAACAATGCTACTAGAGAGATTAGGGTCAGAATCTATGAACCAATTTATGAAAGTCAGCAGCGTTATTTGAAATAAGTAAAATTCACAGATTCCACCAAAAGTTTAATGCACCTACAATTCTGCATCACTTTGGTTGCTCAAAGCAAAAAAAACAAAAAACCCACCAGTCATTCATTGATTAAGATACTGAATTCAGAAATATAACTTCCTTAGAAATATACATTAATTTTTGTGGAAGGTACCTCAGAAGTTAGATTTCTTTAAATGTGCACAACTGAAAAAAGTAATAATTGTTATCATGTGCTACTCATGTTTGGGAGATAAAGAGACTTTGCTGTACTTGTCTTCGAATAAATTATTTAATACTTTAATACTTTGAAAAACAATTTATTTAGATATTGCAAGCAAAGTCACTAGACATGCCAAAATATCCAAGGGGAGTGCCAGTTTGGGGTAGTGGTTAAGAAACTGATCTCGAAACCAGGAGACTGTGAGACTGAGTTCTGCCTTAAGCAAGAAAGTGAGTTGGGTGACCTTGGGCCAGTCATTCTCTCTCAGCCCAACCTAACTCACAGGGTGCTTGTTGTGGGGAAAATAGAAGGAGGAAATATTATGTCTTGAGTTACTTATGAAGTAATAAAAATGGGATAACAATCTAATAAAAAATTGAGGCAGAGCACTCTCCTATGAACTTATTTATATTTTAATTGTTTTTAATAGTAATTAAGGTTTTGTTTTAAGTGTTTATTTTATTGTATGCTATCAGTGAAATGAGCAGCTATATGTGCTTGCTAAATAAATAAATAAAAACATGGAGGGGGGGCTGACATAGATTTGTACATAGTAGCACAAAATCCACCTTCAAAATAAATCTCTTGAGTAGTTACCATTGTCTGCAGACCAATTTTTTTATTCTTCATATGTTACAACCAATTACTGCTAGGAAGAAATGGACACCTCAGGCAACATTTACACACAAAATATTGAAACCAGCTGTAACAGAACTGCTGTAAGAATGAAGGTTTTTCCATTTAATTGGAAAAACAAGAGGAAACATAACATTTTACTGCTGTAAGTAACTTCAAGCAATCTTGATAAGATATTGTTGAACTCTTAAGGCAGGACATATGCTTTCTGTTATGTTCTGCTGCATCTAACTTTTATTGTTTGCTCATTTAATTGGGTTGGGAAATGCATGTTTCTTTATAAGATAAATTGGACTTAATTAGAAAAGCAATGCTGCTTTTAATAAGTAACTCCTTTCTCATACATATGTGTGAACTGCTTGCTTAATATATAGTTTTAAATTCAATATGAAAAGGACAAATAGTTTTTAAAAAATAGCTTTTGAAAGAACCATTCATAAAAATAACAATGTTAATAAGGTGCCATAGCTGAGACAGAGGAAGAACAAAACAAAGCAAAACATAAAATAAATTAACATAGCAGGCCCCTTAATTAAGGAGAATGAAAAAATGATAACATGGAGAAAAGATAAAAAATCATTTACAGAAGGGGTCAGTGTTCCGATTTTAAAATGTTAATGACAAAAAATGTGAAATTTTGAGCTGATTATCAGAAATAATTCTTTACAGCCCTGATTGCAAAAAATTATTTACTCTCCAGTAAAATTTCATGTTTTTAAGTAGCACCTTTAAGAACTTGTGGAGATTAGAATGTTCTGATGAATACATAACATGTATTTTCTTATTTTTTTAACTTGCATTTCTTAACTTTCATTGTATGTCTAACAAAAAAGAATGGCTGCTGTCTTAAAATCTGAAGAATCGCTATAAAAATATAAAAGGAGTGGGTCAAGATCAGAGCACAACCAGGAAGTATATACCAGTTACTTCCAGTAGGTTGCTCTGCAATACCAGAATACCCATTACTTAAATGCTTCTTGTTACATAGAAGGGGTCTAGTTGTTAATTCATTTGACTTTTTAAAATTCTGGTTTATTTTGCTTGGTTCTGCAGGATGGTGGGTGAGATCAGATTTTATAGTAATAACCTTATTATTTTCAGCTGATTATTTTGTGAATTTGTAATACTTTGATATTGGAAATTGGACACCAAGATTCTTTGTAGAGTTTGTGTTATTCTTCTTAGAACATCTTTCTGAAGTTATGTCAAATTAATCCAGTTTGGAGAATCTGAATGTATTAGAAACCTCCTAGATGAGATAAAGAGATCATCTTATTATTTCAGTTATAATTTAGGTCTGGGAAAATGAAATCAGAAATTACTGCTGGATAGATTGATGGATGGAATCTATTGTTAAATCAACCATACCAGCAACATTCTAGGTAAGGTGTATATTTCCTTTAGCCTCATTAAATGACACACAGATATAATGTCACTGTCATTCAGAAATACTTAATATTACTTACATTCAGAGAGAAGAAATTTTTTAGCTAATACTTTTGTAATTTTGAGAATAGGTTGCAGGTGCTGTAACAAAATGACTGTCATGGACAAGACTGCTTCCTATTGGCTTTATTGGTGAAAAATCACTCATACCGTATTTTTCGGAGTATAAGACGCACTTTTCCTCCCTATAAGAGGGTGAAAATTTGGATGCGTCTTATACACTGAATTTAGCCCCGCCCACCTGCTGACCCCCACCCTTTGGCCTCTCCCTTCCAGCAATTTACCTCCTTGCAGCAAACAGCAAACAGCCCATTTCAGCTTCAGCGCATCCTGATTAGCACAAGCAACTGATTGTTGGTTGGATTGGCCTCCTGACCCTCAGCTATTTCAGGCTGCAGGGATTGCCATTGCCTATTGCCACTAGGGTCTCTGCTGTTTGCTGCAAGGAGGTAAATTGCTGGGAGGCCTTTTTTTTTTCTTGTGCTAATCAGACTGTGCTGAAAATGAAAATGAAAATGAAACTAAAGCAGGCTGTTTGCTGCAAGGAGACAAATTGCTGGGAGGCATTTTTTTTTCTTGTTTTCCTCCCCAAAAAAGGTAGGTGTGTCTTATAGTCCGGAGCGTCTTATAGTCTGAAAAATACGGTAACTTTGATGTGTATATAAAATTATTCAGAAAGATAAAGCAATTTCTAGTACCCTTCTAGCTCTCAGGATGCTCTACACCCTAACATCTTTCATTTCCATTCCCTAAGCAGGCATGAATGCTCCCAAACAAAACAATAGATTGTAATGACCTAATTTCATTTCCAACATCTTTGATATTTGTATGGGGCTCAGATGCATTTTGACAAAGAAAGGGGGTGGTAAAGGCTGTTGCTTTGTGGCATGCCAGTTTCTCACTCAGCTGAAAGATTCAAAAAAATCAACTGAGATGGGAAGCAGACTGGCATCAAGGTGTCGAGCCCCAGTCCCCGGCTCAACACACATCTGGGGGGGGAGCAGGCGGAGAGGAACGGCATGGCAGCAACACTGGAGAGGCGTTCGGACAGCAGCAAAGCACAATCCCAGCAGGCGTCTCAGCAGCAGCATGGAGGCAATCCCAGCAAGTCTCTCAGGCACTGGTAAATGATGTCATGACTGTCTGGCACAAATTGAGAAGCTGCGCAGGGCGGGCTGTTTAAACACTGCTGTGAGGGGGAGAATTTTGAGCGCCGAATGGTGGTTTGTTGGTGGGGGAGTGGCTTTACTGCATTGTTAAAAGGGCGCTGAGAAGCGGAAGCTCTCAGCACTGACTTTACATCACTTTGTGGCTTGGTCTGCACTGAAACCGGGTTTGTAGTTGCAATAAAGCTCTGCATCACTGGAGTTGGATACTGGCTTGTTTGTGTACCGGCACAAGCCTGGCTTAGTCAAGGGCAGCATCTGTATTTATATTGATGCCTAATAAATAAATGTAGTAGGGCTTGATCTACTATCTGTTTTTTTCAATGACTTGTGTAAGATGATAATGGCTTGCAGAAAATGTATTTTTTTATTACTGTATATACTCGAGTATAAGTCGACCCAAATACAAGCCGAGGCACCCAATTTTACCACCAAAAACTGGGAAAACTTATTGACTCGAGTATAAGCCAGGGGTGGGAAATGCAGCAGCTACTGGTAAATTTCAAAATAAAAATAGATACCAATAAAATTACATTAATTGAGGCATCAGTAGGTTAAATGTTTTTGAATATTGATTTCAAAGAAAAACAGTAAACTAGCTCTGTAAGTGGAAAAGAGGATCAACAAAAACAAAAATCTTGTCACCGTGGTGAAGAGAAGCAGTTGTGAAATGAGTGACATGGTTGTTAAGAATGCTACAATGGGCATAAATGATGACCAGTCATAAGTGCGAAGACCGGTCAAAAGTGCGAGGACCTGTCAGAAATCACTTTTTTCAGCCCTCTGGGTAGTCCTTTTGTGCATATGGACTACTCAGAGGGCTGAAAAAGTTATTTTTGACTGGTCCTCGCACTTGTGACCAGTCCTCGAACTTACGACTGTCCTCACATGTTTTTGCCCTATCTTGTCACCATGGTGAAGAGAAGCAGTTGTGAAATGAGTGACATGGTTGTTAAGAATGCTGCACGGGCATAAATGTGAGGATGGTCATAAGTGTGAGGATCGGTCAAAAGTGCAAGGATCTGTCAGAAATGACTTTTTTCAGCACTCTGAGTAGTCCCTATACACATATATCACATGACCAGCTAGCCATGCCCACCCAGTCACTGGTTTGATCTAATTTCAGGCAAGTTCACGCCTCTGTTAAGAGATACCTGCATTCCTCTCCCTCTCTCTCTCCCTCCTTTTCTTTTTCTTTCTCTTCTTTCTCTGTCTCTTTCTTTCTTCTCTCTCTCTCTCTTTTTCTTTCTCCCTCCCTTTCTCCTTCTCATCTGGCATTCTTAGAGCTCCACTACTTATTAGTTTAGCCCAGAGGTAGGCAAATGTGGCCCTTTTATAACCTGTGGACTTCAACTCCCAGAATTCCTGAGACAGTCAAGCTGGGAGAATTCTGGGAGTTGAAGTCCACAGGTTGTAAAAGGGCCACATTTACCCACTCCTTAGCCTGAGCAAGGATAGCTAGCAGCCAATTACAAGAAGCTCTCAATTACAAGAAGCTCTCAACTCAAGCTCAGTACACATGGGATCTCCCTAAACAGTGAGGATTTCTTTGTTTCTTTCTCCCTGCAACTTCTGAGAGCCAAAAAGGGGCGCGGGGGAGGGGCGCCACACCCCCCCATACCCCATTTTGGCTTTAGCAAGCCTGCCTGAAACCCCGGGAGCCAAAACGGTTGCAGGAAAAAAGGCATTTTTTTCGTCACTCCATTATAAGCCGAGGGGGGCTTTTTTCAGCATGAAAAACGTGCTGAAAAACTCGGCTTATACTTGAGTATATACGGTAGATTTTTCTTCCATCTTTATTATTTTACAAGTAACTCAAGGCAGGAAACATATCTAATATTCTTTCCTTTCCATCTTTTTCTCCACAGCAACAACCCTGTGTGGTGGGTTGGGCTAGGAGAAAATGACTGGTCCAAAGTCATTTGGAGAGTTTTAATGCCTAAGGTGGCACTAGAACAGTCTCCTGGTTTCCAGGCCACCACCTTAATCACTACACCAAACTGGCTCTAAAATAAATCATAATAAAATAATAAAATCAACAGATTTTGCAGATAAAAATATTATTGAATTTACTGAAATATTCTAATACCTGTAGAATACTTATGATAATATGTCAGGAATGTTATGACAACATAACCAAAGATATTCAGACATTTAGGGCAATTGTTAACATGTTAATCATGCTAATCAATAGAAAAATATAATTCATAAAATTCTAATAAACAATGGAGCGTGATTATTAGGACCAATGATAAGTTTCACAGTGAGAAAATAATGAAATCTACCTAACAATGCAGTGAGTTTTGGAAGAAGTCCAACTTGCACCATCTTATTTCTCAACCCTGTATCAAAGGAAAGATTCAGTAAAAGTCTAAGAGTAATATTCAGAAGATCTTCATGTTCACATGGTATCATTTTCACTAGTTTGTCAATTATATCCATTTCAACCTATGGGAAAAGTATGGAAAAACACAAAGACTTTTGAAATATTGATAACATTTAACACAAACTGAAGAAAGAAATGTAATGATAGACAAATATCTCTCCATTATGTACCAATAATTACATTAAAAGGGCTTGTTGGAATTTCTCATGAATTATTTATAGATTTTCTTCATTCATCAAGTACAGATAATTTAACTAACCTCAATACATTTTAGTATATTAAGTTGAAATAGTTAACATTTTCAAATTTTTTACATTTTCAATTTTTTCAATTTTTCATACAACTTCCATTCTGAGATACTGTTTATCTGCTTTAGGAAACAAGGTATTAGTAATACACTGCTTTCGTTTAAGGATATCATGTTCAAAAATGTATAATTTGAAATTACTTTAAAATTTGCATTTTGTTTTAAAAGTGATATTTCCAAATACCTATAACCACTATCAATTCAGAAGAGACATTTGATCATGATTAAAAGGTAAATTAAATATCTCATCTTTTCATTTAGTTGTATACAAATTTACTCAATAAAACTTGTTAGACATAATTCCAGACTTACTACAATGACTAAACTACAATAATTTAATACATATAAGATTTTATCATCTGAATATCTGAGACAAACTTATACCAGTTGAACAATCTATTCTAATACATTGATACAATTTACTACAAGTCACTGTGTCTTTTTGAGAAAGAAACCTGAAATTTCAATTGCTCCATTTAATGAATTTGAGATTCTTCTGCACAGTAAGGATGTTCTGTCTTTTAAACAACTATGTGGCCCCCCCCCCCCTCCAAAAAAAACCCTGGAAAAAAATAAAGCAACAAAATGTCTGATGCATAGTATGGGCCACTCAACAGATAAAAACAAAATCAAAATTATATGAAATTTCATTGTGCTTTGTTGACTAGCTTTCAGCATTTGGTAACAATATTTCAATAGAAAACTATAAAATTATACCATATCATTTTTGTTTTCCATAAAGATGCTGAGTTTCTTCAGAAACGACACAACCAGTATTAATAGTTCAAAGTTATCTCGGTCAAGAGCTTTCACCAACATATGGACAATATTCTTGTTCCTCATCTTTAATTCAGTTCGTGTGTCCTCAGCAAGATTTAGCAGCAAATAAAGAGCAACTGATTCATCAGCAGGCAAAAATAAAACACACAATTGAGAGATTATGAGTATATTCTGGTCACTTTTTAATTCATGAATTATTTAAGCATCTGGGCCATCACAAATATGTCCTGTACAAAGTTCAGCAGAAAATAATTGCCAAAAAAAGAATATGCTGGTTTTATTAACTAGCCTGTTTCAGCAAAATGTAAGTTTATTAGAGAAAATGTATACTCTTCCTAAAATAAACTCTAATTATCATAACATAAATTAATATGGATTAGCCCATATTACTTTAATATGAGCTCTTCCTCTTATTATATCCATCAATACCAACTCTTTTGTATATGTACTATATACTGTGTACAACATACTGAACTTAATTAAACTCAAAAGATAAATCAACACATCTGCATTGTCTATCTCAAATGTGTGCTTTTTCTTTCTTCAAAGCTTTTCAAAAAGCAATTTTATATATTTCGGCCCTATTAAGTAGACCAGACTAAGAAACAGATCCAGTGAAGAACTAAACTATTTTTTAATTAGAACAGCTATAATAAAATGTTGAAAGTCTGAATGTGCTACATTATCCCCTCTTTTATTTTCACTAAAATTGGGGAGCGGACAGAGGGCTCCCTGAGACATTTTCACAATTTTTTCTTGACCCACGGTCATGCTTCCTTTATTTGATTGTTCCCTTGGTAGCAAACCTTCCTTCTGACCAAGGCCATCCTCTTTATCTACTACAATACAACACCTTTTGGTTGTACTAAACTTAATCATAATTGTTAGCAATTAAACCAATAAAAGATTTAAGTGATTTTACTTCTGTTAAAGATATTATCTTCACTAAAATAATACAAATTAATATATATTAATATTTCTGAACATTTTTTTATTTGTATTTTGAGCAGAAATAAGTCAAATTAATTAGCTTCACTTTCAAATTACAATCAGATTAGATACCATATTTTCCTGAAAATAAGACCCTGTCTTATATTTTTTTTGAACCCTGAAATAAGCGCTTGGCCTTATTGTCATGCGCTCAAAAGCCCTATTGGGCGCCCTGAGTCTCCAAAGAAAGGCGGCATATAAATTGAATTAATATAAATTGAATTAATACATTATTATCAAGGGATGTCTTATTTTGGGGGAAACAGTGTACTAATAAATTCTACTTTAATTAATAAATACTGGGGATCATATTCTTCCCATTCCAGAGTTATTACAATACTTCCTGACTCTCAAAATACAAAAATTTGTAAGGCACATAAGAAGAAACATCAGGTTTACAAAACGCAAGCATTTGCGGACGATGTGGCCCTAATATTAGAAGACCCATTAGAATCCGGACAAAAAGTATTAGAGGAATTGGGCAAATACGGAGAGATGGCAGGCTTCAAATTGAATAAAACCAAAACCAAAATACTAACTAAGAATGTAACTGAGGGGCAGAAGAAAGAGATAGAAGAAACGTTGGGATTACAGATTGTCAAAAAAATAAAATATCTAGGAGTCTGGATAACCATAAGGCATTCATCCCTAAAGGAAGACAATTATACCCCGTTAATTAAAAAAATGAAACAAGATTTGGATAGATGGAAGAAAATTAAGTTGTCACTTATAGGCAAGATAGCCGCGATTAAGATGAACATCCTCCCCAAAATCTTATTCTTATATCAAAATATACAAGTGAATTTAGATAAAAAAAAATTTTCAGAATTAAATAAACACATTAGGGAATTTGTATGGGAGGGGGAAAAGCCGAGGATTTCACTTAAAATTTTACAGGGAAAAAGGAATATGGGAAGATTTGGACTCCCTGATTGGGAAACATACTATAGGGCGGCCAAGCTAGTATGGATAAGGGAGTGGACCATTCTGGAAAATAGAAGAATTCTAACTTTAGAAGGCCACGACTTACAGAGAGGGTGGCACGCATATGTATGGGACACAGAGAAGAAAAAGAAAACATATTTTCATAGACATAAAATCAGAGACTCCCTAATACAAACATGAATTGGAATTAGACAGCGATGTTATACTAAAGTCCCCAAATGGCTCTCCATGATGGAAGCTCTGATCTATCCAAATAGGTGGGGAATGGAGAAGATGTGCAGATACAAAGACATTTTATATGGAGGAGGAAACCTCAAATCAATCGATGTCCTGAGAGACCAAGGTATAAATTTAGATTGGTGGACCTATTTACAAATAAAATCAAGATACCAAAAAGATAAGGAAGAATATGGCTTAGAACTAGGATACAACGGACTAGACAAAATCTTGATGAGAATGGGAAAAAAAGTTTTGGATAAATTATATAATTATTTATTAGATGAGGAGAGAGCTGAAGATACAGCTAAAAATCAAATGAGAATATGGGAGAAAAACATTGGACATAGCTTAAATTTTAATGAATGGAAGAGGCATGGAATAAAAATTACAAATTGACCAGAGCTGCGACATATAAGGAAAACCAATACAAAATGCTCCATAGGTGGTATCTAGCACCTTCTAGATTAGCAAAGATGTTCCCCAACATACACCCAAATTGCTGGAAATGTGGCTATGGTCAGGGCACCTTCTTTCACATGTGGTGGACATGCCCTGAAGCAAAAAAAATAACTGGAGCAGAATTTGGAGATGGTTACAAGAAATAATTGAAGAAGATATTAAATTGACGCCGGAAATATTTCTCCTGGGAATAGTAAAGAAGGGGTATGGAAAGAAAAAGATCCACCTAATAATACACATAACCACTGCTACTAGACTGGCTTATGCACAATACTGGAAAGAGAAAGCCCTGCCACCAGAAGAACTTATAATTAAGAAAATACTGGAGCGCGCAGAGATGAGTAAATTAACCCATGAAATAAATAATGATGAGAATTCAGATTATTACACTGTGTGGGAAAGGTGGTATGAATGGATGAATGATAAAATCAAAGGAGGAGTAAAAGATGCGTTAAATAAACAGCAACAAATAGCATAAGTGACATCAGGTATATACTATGTATATATGTACAAACACTGCGTATCTGATGTTAATAGAAATGTTATTTTATGTACGTATATAAAATTCAATAAAGTATTTTTTTTAAAAAGAAACATCAGGATACATATAGAGAATGAGCAGAGGAAAGGAAAGAATAGTGTCTGAGGTGATCTCTGTCTGTCTCCTTTTCTCTCTTGGAATTTTTCTGGCAGGCTATTTAATGGTACTGACCTTCAGGAGGAATGAAAGTACTTACTAGTGGGATGTTTTCATCTAATGAGCATTCAAATCTAACATTAAATTCTCAGAAACACTTTTTCTGCTCCATATATTTTCATTTACGATACTATATATAAGTTTCTAAACAGCTTCTAGAACAGGGTATCACCTTCGCAGCATCACGTTGTCATCATGTGATGTATCGCGACTTTTTTCCCCTTTGCTAAACTGGGGGTGGGCATGGCCAGCACATGATGCATCAAGCCTGCGGTTGCGAGTTTGACACCCCTGTTCTAGAATTTGCTTCTCCATTATTAGTATATACACAACAATGTGAAATTATTAATTCCATCATGTTATACCATATATATAACACAAGGCAGTGAACATGCCTTATATAAACATACTTCAATAGTCATTAGCTGATGCGTCATTGGTTTAACCTATATACAGTGTTCTTAATTCTTTGCACTAAATTTAAAGGGAATGCTACAAATAAACAGCTATTGTATTAACTTTTTAAACTTTTGGTAAACAAAGATAAAGACTACTAAAATGAGTTCTAAGTCATTCAAATAGCTACAATTTTAACAAATAGAATAAGCTATGCAATCCTTCTGACTTTCCCATAATTTCTGCTAAATGCTGAGAAAGTATCTATAGCAGATTAAATAACTGGGAATCAAAATTTGTACCTCGAAGTAGTTGTTCTTGCTTAACCACCAGACCTTGGTACTTTTTAAAGGTTTTTTCATATTCTTTTTTCAGTGTTTGATTTTCAGGATCTTCATCAAGTAGATATTTAGAGATAAGGATATGCTCAACACTTTAAGAAATGCAAAAGCTATAAAGCGCTTTTTGATATGGGGAGATGCATGTGTCCTGCTGTAATTACAAGAAGTCATATGCATATAGCATGAGATACCTTATTCAGAAAGCTTTACTGGCACATGCTATATGCTAGCACTCCTATCGGCTTCTCCTGATTGTAAGAACAATTAACCAGTCACCGATGTTCTAGTAATATGTTATAAGCAGGAACTCTGGATTACTTTCCTGTTAATCAAAAGTTAACACCTTACCAAAAACAATCCAGGAATTCCAGTTCATACACAACACAAACCAAACACTGAATGGGTTTCCATGACTTGCTTAGCTATTTCTGTGAGCATGAAGGAAACAAGTATGAATGAGCAATGAATATCAGTGTATTGTTTGTAATAAGCTAGAACTATTTGGATATTTTAGTTTTCTGTGACATATGAGCAGCCTCAGTAATTGCCAGTCAATATAAATACAGCTATTCAAAAGAGCAGATTTGCTGCTACTTTGTTGATTTATACTAGTTCTCTTTAACCAATATCTTAGTTCTCTGCACTAACCTGAAATAAAGGGACTGTGACAGACCACAACTAATTTCTTGTAGCAATTGCCAAACTAAGTTAACCACTAAAATAAAACATTTTTCTACCTATACAGAAAAAATACTAATATTCTATTCATTATCTGATAATAAATCCTATATATCCAAAAGGGTACCATTCTCATAAATCATATTTTCAATCTTGAAGCATTACTATAATCTTTTATAGGATAGGAGAATCTGAAGAACCAAATGAGTATACAGAGTGAACACAACAACTGAATAAAATGAAGTAGACTGCTCTAAGTTGTAAGAATAAGTTGGATTCATTTCTGTCCATCAGTCTACTAACAACAACAAACAAGGATATCAGCTTTCTTCTTCTTGGTAAGTTCCTCTTGCCATAGTTCATGCCTCTTTAGCTCATGATCAATGATATTCATGCAAAGAGCTCCAATTTTATAGTGTGTAATCAGTCCATGAAACTGAGAAAAGCTACATTAAAAAGAATTAAAATCAGAGTACTGGCACCAGAGTAAATCCTATATTAACTCACAAGCATGACTTAACAACCACTGCTATATTCATTTTAAAATATTAAGGTTCCAGAATATATTGACTTACATATAGTATATGTTACTATACATACCTGGAAAAGCAGAAGAATATATATATTATATTAGTAGCAAGTTCTACACTTTGTTTCCAGTCCTCTCGCAGAACCCTGGCCAAAGCACCCAATGCCGTTTCTAAATGGTAAGAAGAAAAGTACTGTCTCAACAATAGCATGAAGTTCATATTTATAATGCATTATAGCATGTCTTCCACCAAATGACTGCATCAAACAAAGGGTAGCATCAATCAGGGTTGAAGAATTAAGGGGATGAAGAACCCTTAATGGTCCAGCTAATCTCGCCACTTCACTCAAGGAAATTGCCTACTGCCTCTTTGAATTGCAAGCCCTGATAACAAGCTTACAGTTTTTTTTTTCCTAACCTTTCTACTATTTAACAATGTGGCTATCCTCATTCCAAAAAGGTAATTGCTCCAACCTCCTTCACACTAAGGATTTAATTAATCTCCCAGCCTTGGAGAACAAAGTAGTTAATCTTTTGCTCTCTCTAGCCATATTATTGTTCTATCGACTGATTTCTCCCATGCATTCGGAGGAGCAGGAAATATCCCTGATTCCCACATACATGCTTTTTTGTTGATATGAATGCAAAAGTGTCAATCTCAGGATAGTGCTGGATGGGAAGAGGGAACCTGGTGTTATAAAAATATGAATCAGAAGATTCATAAACACAAGCCTGGGACATGATGAAAGGCCTTTCCTGCCACTGCCTGTCATGGATGAACAGGATGAGAGCTCCCTCAATATACTGATTGTATTAACATCATTTCACTTAATACAGCTTGGTATTTTATTGTAATTCTGGCATCTATAGTTCATTACTTTTTTTCAGGAGCTCACTGATGTAGTAATCATATACAAATCCTGCAAAAGGGGTGGGGGGTGGGAATCTGTGGTACTAAGTAGGTCTAAGTAGGTTTCCCTCATGAAAAGAAAAAGGGAATTGCATTAATAGGTTGAGTAAGAGAGTGACATGGAATGAGAGAATGCTTATTGGACTTAACCATCCAGAATGTTGGTGCCCTCAAAATGAAATGGACAAATATATATATTGATCATTGTATAAGCCTAAAACCAGCTTAGGGATTTGGGCATACTAGCAGCATGCTATAAAATGGAATTCCTGGAACCCAACATGGAATTATCTGGTGAAGACATGAAACCTATACTGCTGAAAAATAATCCCACATAATGTAAAATCCAAGAACATTTTGAGACCTGTGATAGATCAAAGGACCTGGGATTTGGGAACTACATTTAACCACCTAGCTTAGGCAAAGGAGAAGAAAAGTAGTGTAACTGGTAAAGCAAGGCAAGCATGGGTGAAAGGGGGCTGTCAAAGTCAGTAGACAATAGAAAAGCAGCCCAATCCCAAGCTATTTGAATAGGTGCTATGGATCCGGTATGACCTCGAGAGAAAGAAGAGAAGCACAATAATGCAATGCTCCTATCTCCAACACATAGAGACAGCTCAGAAGTCATTGAAAGATCAAAAAGCACAAGGATGGATGTGCCATCAACATCTCAGCTCCATCACAAGTCATCAGCAAGCATGGCCAAGGCTGTCTCAATACTAAATCCTAGCTTAAAACTAGACCGAAATGGATCTAGATCATGGTGTCCAACTTTTTGACTTGGCTGGGCTGCACTGAAAAAACAAGAATTGTCTTGAGTCACATATAAAATATATCATATAGTTTTATAACATAAAATCACATAATGATGTTGGAAGTTTACAATCTTATGGGGAAACATTAGTAGCTATTCAGGGCTGCATGGGGCACCAGGCTTCAGGTTGGACACATCTGGTGTAGATAATCCATTTCCTCCAGGATTCTCATCAGCTATGGATTAACCATATTCTCAATAGCCTACCCTAAAAAAGGAAAGTTAAAGACTGATATTTGATGGTGAGAAGGTGACACACCACTGCCTTTTTCAAAGCAGGAGGTGCCAGCAATCTTATCCACCATATAATCTGAGTGATCCTCACAATGGCCCATCAGATGTTTTTTAAAAATAATTAGCATAATTTCCTATATTTATAGACACTGGAATGTGCATTGAGTCAAGATTATCTTTAAAGGTCTGTACACCTTAACTTGCCTCCTTACTGACTTACATAAGAAAAACACTAGTGCTTTTAATGAGAATTTCTGTGGAATACATAAATTCTAAATCCTAACCTCCCAAAAAAGTCTGGATATGAATCACCATGAATAAAATTAAAAAATTCAGAATAGTACCAAACCAAAAATCTTTGATTATAAATGATTCTGAAAGACACAGCTAAACTGTGACAAAGATAAACAATTTCTGTTTTTTTTCTTAGATTTTCAAATTAATCAAACCAAGTTAGTCACTATTACCAAAAATAGTTATTGTGCTACCTCATGATAGCCGATTATTTAATGAGTTCAAGGGTCAGTGAATAATCACTGTCTGGGTTATTCTGCATCTTTAATTAAGGATCAGTTATTCTTACTAATACAATACTAACTAACACAAACTAGTATTTCTTGCGGGATTCCTTTATCTGATTAGAGCTGTGGTGGTGCAGTGGTTAGAATGCGTACTGCAGGCTACTTCTGCTGATCATAGGCTGCCAGCAGTTTGGTAATTTGGATCTCACCAGCTAAAGGTTGACTCAGCCTTCCATCCTTCTGGGGTTGGTAAAATGAGGACCCAGATTGTTGGGGGCAATATGCTGACTCTGTAAACTGCTTAGAGAGGGCTGTAAAGCACTGTGAAGCAGTATATAAGTCTTACTGCTGTTGCTATTAGCTAAATTTACTCCACTTATTGAGCCAAAAGCCAGCCCAATCGTAGTAGCATTAATCTGATAATTACCATTAAGAAGGAGTTCTTCTAAATTATCAGGATTTCTGGCCAGCTGCAGAATAAGTGCAGAGCCACGAACTTTATCAGGGATATCTTCATATAGCAATTCAATGTACTCATCCATGTCATTAATATTAGCTACTTCATCAATCTGAAAACACCAGGAAAGGAAAATTAGAATACAGAGGTATGTAAGACATCAATAAGCAAACAGTTACAAGGAAAGTTAAACATGAAAACAGTCCAAATGCATTGAAGAGACAATAATTCATGTTAAAAAATAAAGTTTTGTATAAACAGAACTGAGGGAAATATAAAACCAGATTAATTTGAAGGAATCTGAATGCACCATCCTATATTATAGTTGTAGAGAATAAATGGAACACAGATTTGAACTGCTGGGTTCTTCTTGTTCACTGAGCTTGGCTGTTTTCCTGCAGTGAACTAATGTTATCTAGCCTAAAGGAAAACAATCAAGTTCAAAGAATTTGAACCCAATGGGTTTTATTTTTGTCAGTTCTTTGTCAGCTTCTTTGTCAGTTAACTTACAAGAAACAGAATGAGATAACACATTGCTATGCTCCAGAACCATAGTAAAAAGATGATTTGAAGGGCATGCAGATGTGCACACAGCACCTGACAGTAAATCTGAAACCAAACATGCTTTTTCAAGGATTGCATTGTGATTGCAGAATGCAGTCCATGTGAATTCGGGAAAAGATGTAGCTGCTTTAAGGAGTTGCCAGCAAGCTTTACATTAGAAGTATAGGTATGCTCCATATCACCTTCTTCCCTTTAAATCTGAAGCACTGCATAGTCCTCTAAATTATAGCTAATACTAGACCCTTTGGCTCATTCTTTCAGAAATATTTCCTTATCCCAAAGAGGTAAACAGTTGGGCAAAGAAGCAGTGGGAATGGGAGTGATTTATGACTTCTGCCAACTTTCTCATTAACTTTGCTTGTGGAAAGCTGGCAGCGAGTGTCAAAAATCTTGATCATGTGATGGCAGTGTAGTGGCATTGAAGTGGCCACAACTTTGCCTATACAACTTATCTGAAGATCATTGAAGTGTCAATCCCACAGGAATAATGATTCCTGTTGTCCTATGATGCAATGTTTCACCCAACTGAAGGTTAAAAGCAGGCAGTTTTAGTAGTATATAAATTCAAATAAAGCCTAATACCCTGGTATTGCAGTAAAACAGAGAACTATGATAATATTTAATAAATATTTTGCTCCATAATTATTAGAAACAAAGAACAGAGAAAACCAAAAAATAATGGATTAACTAAATTAAATGTTAAAAGTTCTTTTAAAATGTAATAATTTGTTATATTTTAAATAATACACAACTGAACAATGAAGACATAAGATGCAAATCTGTTTAAAATAGATTCATTTTTAATAGTTTCAGTATTTTTGTATAAAATATAAATTTTAGAAAAAATACTAAAGTTTAATTGGATTCAATTGTACCTACCTCCATCCCTTCAAATGGTGGTGGATCTTTAGGTTTACTGGATTTTTCTTTCTTTTCTGTGGAAAGGCAATACGAAATAATGGCTTAAATAATTTTTAAAGGTCTTTCCTTTCCTTTTGTCATGTTTAGGAAAAAAGAGTAATTAAAGTGGGCGGAATTGATTAAATGTGATATCAGCATTTCTACAGGCATATATACACTAAATGTTTAAGCATATTTTTCCTGATCAATCGATCAATCAATCAATCAAAACCAATAGTGCTAAATTTCATTTCAATATGTAAGTGATGATTGTTTTTCCATAAACCTACCAAGTATTCTGGTTGAAACAATGGTTGCCAACAATACTGCCCTTTTCCTCTCAATATTCTCAAAGGAAAAAGTGCTCATACCTCATACAATTTGTTTCCCTGCTCTTTTCCTCTCAATACTACTTAATAGAGAAAAAGTGATAGAGGGAGTTGAAATTGCCAGAACCTTGGATGAAAGTGACGACGTCATACTGGAATTCAATATAATGCAAACACAAGCAAAAGAAAATAATCCAACCAGTGTCTTAAACTTTAAAAGAACTAACTTTAACAAACTCAGAGAGAGCCTAGAAAAGATTCCATGGATAAAAATTCTAAAAGGGAAAACAACTCAAGAAGCGTGGGAAACTCGGAAAAATGAGATCATAAAACTCCAGTCCAGGACAATACCAGTAAAAATGAAAAACGAGAAATCCAAGAAGAAACCAGCATGGCTGCACAAAGACCTCTCTGACAAACTGAAAGTCAAAAAGGACAAGTACAAAAAATGAAAAAGAGGGACACTTAACTAAGGCTGATTATCAGCAGATAGCCACAATCTGCAAAGATGAAGTCAGGAAAGCAAAGACTCAGAATGAACAAAGACTTGCAACAAATGCTGCAAGAAAAGAAATTTTCTTGAAAGAAAAAAACTTTCTTTCAACATATTAATAACAAGAAAAAAGTCAAAGAAACAGTAGGTCCACTAAAGAGAGAAAATGGCAAGGAAGTAACAGGCAGTAGGGAGAAAGCAGAGCTGCTTAACTCATTCTTCGCATCAGTCTGCATTAGTCTTCACACAAAAAGAAATTATAGCCAAACCTACCAAAAAAAACCTACTGTAAAAGATAAACTAGAAATAAAAATTAAAATAAGCAAGAAAATGGTAAGAGAAGACCTATCTGACCTTGACAAATATAAATCACTGGGACCTGACAGCTTACATCCCAGAGTTCTAAAGGAGCTAGCAGATGTTATCTTAGAACCATTGTACCATATCTTTCAAAAATCCTGGAGCACTGGGGAAGTACCTAAGGATTGGAAAAGGGCTGATGTGATTCCCATCTTCAAGAAAAGAGGGAAAAACAGACCCAGGAAACTACAGACCAATCAGCCTATCATCAATACCTGGGAAGATACTGGAAAAGATAATAAAAAAAGATCTGCAAACAAAGCAAATAAAGTTATAACTAGTAGCCAGCACTGGTTTGTTAAAAACAGATCATGCCAAACCAATCTTATTTTATTTTTTGATAAAGTCACTAAATTAGTAGGCCAGCGAAATGCTGTGGGCATTTGACAAAATAGACCACAACCTACTTCTTGGTAAGATAGAAAAATGTGGAATAGACATCACCATTACATGGATTTGTAGCTGGCTGACAAATGGTACTCAATGAGTAGTCCTTAATGGTACTACATCCACATGGAGAGAAATAAGTAGTGGAGTACCACAAGGCTCCGTCTTAGGCCCAGCACTCTTCAATATCTTTATAAATTACTTAGATGAGGGAATAGAAGGGGAATTCATCAAATTTGCAGATGACACCAAACTGGCAGGAATAGCCAACACTCCAGAAGACAAGTCAGGATCTAAAAAGATCTTGACAAACTTGAACAATGTGCCTTATCCAATAAAAAGAATTTCAATGTGGAGAAAAGCAAAGTTTTACATTTAGGCAGGAAAAATCAAAGGTATAAGTACAGATTAGGCGAGACCTGGCTCAAAAATAGTAATTGTGAGAGCGACTTTGGAGTCCTAGTGGATGAACACTTGAATATGGGCCAGCAGTGTGCAGCAGCAGCCAAAAAAGCTAATACAATCCTGGTTTGTATAAATAGAGGCATAGAATCAAGATCACATGAAGTATTAGTACCACTTTATAAAACCCTAGTAAGACCACATCTGAAATACTGCAATCGATTTTGGTCACCATAGTACAAAAAAGATGTTGAGACTTTGAAAAAAGTTCAGAGAAGAGCAACTAAAATGATCAAAGTCCTGGAGACTAAAACATATGAAGAACAGCTGCAGGATTTGGGTTTGGCTAGTCTAAAGAGGCTATTTGAGAGGCTGCCACAAAGAAGAGGGTTCAAATTATTCTCCAAATAATCACCAGAGGGCAGGATAAGAAACAACGGTTGGAAACTGGTCAATGAGAAAAGCTGGAATTAAGGAGAAATTTCCTAAAAGTGAGGAAAATTAACCAGCGGAACAGATTGCCTTCAGAAATCGTGGGTGCTCCATCACTGGATGATTTTAAGAAGAGCCTAGACAGTCACTTATCTGAAATGGTATAGGTCCGTGATGGCGAACCTATGGCATGCGTGCCATAGGTGGCATGAGTAGCCATATTGTGGGCATGCGAGCTCAGCTCCGGCGCGCAGCTGATTTTCGGGCCTTCTGGGCCACCAGAAGTAGGAAACAGGCTGTTTTCTGCCTCCAGAGGGCCTTGGGGGCTGGTAGGGAAGGTCTGCTTTTCTCTCTCCCCAGGCTCCAGAGCCTTTCTAGGAGTCTGGTGAGGGCAAAAATGGCCTTCCGGGCCTGGAAGTTGGCAAATGGGCCATTTTCAGCCTCCGGAGGGCTGGTGAAGGCTGTTTTCACCCTCCCCAGGTTCCTAGAAAGCCTCTGGAGACTGGGAAGAGCAAAAAACGGGCCTTACGGTCCCACCAGAAGTTGGCAAACAGGCAGTTTTTGGGCTCCAGAGGGCCTCCCGGGGGGGTGGGGAAGGCCGTTTTCACCCTCACCAGCCTCCTAGAAAGGCTCTGGAGCCTGGGAAAAGAGAAAAATGGACCAACCGGGCTATCGCATGCCAGGAGCAGGGGGAGGGGAGGTCGTGCACGCATGTGTGGGGGTGGGGCACATAGAATTATGGGTGTAGGCATGCATGCGACCCCCAGCGTGACCCCGCTCCTGGCACGCGATGGCAAAAAGGTTAGCCATCACTGGTATAGGTTCTCTTGCTTGAGAAGGGGACTGGACTAGAAGACTCCAAGATCCATTCTATTCCATTCCATTCCATTCCCCTTCCCATTCCAATATTCTCAAAGGAAAAAGTGCTCATACCACATACAATTTGTTTGCCATCTGAACTTGTTTTGCTCACCTTTGGCAGATGAGGTGTCTCTGCGATTTTGCAGGTAATAGAGTAATTGTTCCACCTCAGCCAGTTTGGAGGGGTGAATAAGTTTGCATTCCTCTACCACCTTCCGAGCCAAGGAAGAAATGTCTGTATTTGCATTGAGACTTTTCAATCGAATGCTATAAAATAAAACACAGCTTTTATTTTTAGCTTGCACACAAATTCTGTCTTCAACATTTAGTTTTAAATGTATAAAACTCGAAGTCTTAAAATATAAATTATTTAAAATTTCAACTTCATCAAGAGCCGTGGTGGTGCAGTGGTTAGAATGCAGTATTGCAGGCAAAGTCTGCCCACATCCTGACAGGTTGACTCAGCATTCCATCCTTCCAAGGTCAGTGAAATGAGGGCCCAGTTTGTTGGAGGTAATATGATGACTCTGTAAACTGTTGTAAAGCACCATGAAGCACCATATAAGTCTAAGTGCTATTACTATTTTGGTAGACCAAATTGGCCCACTTGGTTTTTTTGTTTTATTTATAGCAAAACCCTTCACTCAAAAGCCCCAAACTGAGTGTGGCCTGGGAGCGTGGCCAGCTTGACATCGCTCACGTGGGTTCCACCTGTGGGGACCAGGTGGGGTTGGGGAGGGAATCTAAGCATCTCCGGTGGATGGGGCGGGGATGGAAGGCTCATCCTGCGGAATGAGGAGAGGAGAGGCAGGGGGCAGGGCAGCTACAGCCAGAAACAGTCAGCTGTAGCTGTCCCACCCCTATCCCATGCTTGCCGCCCTTTGTGTGCGGGGGGGGGGGGTCCAGCTGTGACCATAGCTTGCTGGCCCCTTAGCTGGCACACACTGCGGCTCCAGAGTCCGCTGCCACCATCAGGCTTGGCTGTCCATGTGGACCACTGGACATGCTTACTTTGTCCCATTGTCTGTTTTGGCTTGCAGTTGGAGAGCAGGTCACCGCTAGTCATCTTCTCCTCAGCCTGCTCACAGGTCTTGCCCTTGGCTTGTGCATGAAGCGTATTTCCCCTTGCACTCCCAATGCACCTCATCCCCGCTGCAGACTGCTGCCGCAGCCACTCAACAGACCCGCCAGCCCATAGGAGGCAAAATGGTCAGCTAGAAAAGCTGAGTAGAGGTGGTAGAGCACACCCAGGCCCAGCAGGCAAAAGACAGCCACTGTGAGCAGGGAAAGCCAGATCCCCATTAATGCCGTGGCTGCCCAGTCCCAGCAGAGATTGGGAGAGGCACATGTGCCCGTCTGAGCTGAAGCAACATGGGGAGCCCTTACCGTTTCCAGGACAGCTGCGCAGGCCTTAAGTTTGACACCCCTGCACTAAGGCATCAAAGGCCAGCTTAAAAAAGAAACCAGAGCTTCTTTTCAGAGCTTTCTAACTATCAGAAGTAAAAAACCCAAACATATTTCAAGATGCAGTGTGGCCCATGGAGCTGGGCCACAACCAAGAAGCCATCTTATGACCCCTCCCCATTTCAATGGAGGCTACACCTTAACCTAACTATAGCAGGACAGGCAGACTTACTTTGGATAAGATAACTCATTGCCATGCCATGCATTCTAAATTGATCCAGAGGCCTACTGGCAACCAATGCAGTAACTTTATTTACACAATGATTTACACAATTTTTTCTATAACAGCCATCAGCAGTCTGGTTATTTTTATTTTATTTTTTAAAAATTTGATTTATATGCCACCCTTCTCTGGAGACTCAGGGCGGCTTACAATGCGTTAAGCAACAGCCTTCATACTTTTGTATATTTATACAAAGTCAGCTTATTGCCCCCACAAACTGGGTCCTCATTTAACCTACCTTAGAAAGGATGGAAGGCTGAGTCAACCTTGAGCCTGGTGAGATTTGAACTTACAATAATTGCAGACAGCTGGTGTTGATCATTATGCTTTTAGTCTGCTGAGCTAAACCAGGCTCCTGGTTACCATATTTTGTACAAGTTGTAGCTTCCCAGCAATCTTTTAAGGCAGCCTCCATATCCCCAAGCCATGACCTGTTCCTCCCCTGGGAGCTAAGATTTCAGTGAAGTCAAGATGTCTATGACAAACAGCATTTCTATCTTACTAAAGGAAGTCCTCCATTAGGACAGCAAAAGAAACTGAGATTGTTGTCATAAAATGTAATGACCACATTTCTTAGTGACATGAATCCCAGGAGTTTGGGTTGCCATTGTAATCCCAGGAGCATGCAAGTCTTTAAGCAGGAACAGGCAAATGTCATAGGCAAGGAGTATGCAGGTGCTGTGGCGTGGGTGGGGGGAAAGGAAGGGAAGGGAACCATGGGTGAGTAATTATGGATGGTCACTGAATGAATGTTCATTAAGTCAAGGACTACCTATAGCTTGTTTCTCTCCCTCTGACTTGATCTAGTAATTAAGGCACCCGGCTATAAACCAGGAACTATGTGTTCTAGTCTCACCTTAAACACGAAAGCTAGCTGGGTGATTTTGGGCTACTCATTCTCTCTCAACCCAACTCACTTCATAGGATTGTTGTGAGGAAAATAGGAGGAAGGAATATTGGGTATGTTTGCTGTCTTGAGTCATGTATAAAAATAATATAGGCAGAATAATAAATGAATAAATAAACAAATATAAATAAATAAAAAGTAATTATATAGTCCTGACAATAAGCTCAGATACCAGTTCAGGACCAAAGTAGTGAAATAGTGTAGAATTTAGTATCATTAATAAGATAACTTACCCTGAGAATGTATGACCTATCTAAATGTTCCATAGAGTGTAACAGAAATAGAAGGAGCACAATCCTGCCCTCCAGATTCCAACTAAGGTGATCCATTTCAGCAATAAATGCTGTTTCCATTTCAATTAAATTGGACTTTAATCTTGACTGAAAGAGATCCAGGCAATATACTTCTAGTGTCCTCCATAGTTGATTCCTCACCAACCTCTTAATGACCCCCCAAATATCAAAGCATAGCCTCTACAACAACTGCTTACTTCAAGACACTGTGTACTACACAGTGGCCGTCTAAAGGAACCTGCATAGGTACAGCTCTAAGTGACAGAGGATTCTATCTACATATTTAGGTACAAAAATTCAACAGAACCTCAGCAGTTAAATAGTCACAGATTAGAAAAGGTATTTGAGTTTATTGCATTTTTTTTCTTTTAACAACCCTGTAATTCCTTAATTCGGGGTGGAGTCAGGGTAACTGAATGGAGCTGAGCGTTTACTGACCAGATGCCCTTCCTGACACCTATGTGGAGTTCGCAGCAGGTATTTTCTCTTTGCACCGAGAAACATTTCCCATTGCCTAGGACTGAACTCTCAACCTTCTGAATGGGAGGCAAGCATCTTCACCACTAGGTTGCTGTGTTGCTCTGTTTGAGTCTACTGTATGTAGACCCCCAAAAAAGACTGCTCACATCAATTCTCTGCAATCCTGAAAAATATTTATGTTTCATGTTTTTCAGAGGAAAATCCTGATTCTGACTTCAGGCTGATTCAAGCTGAATGGCTTTGGTGTTGTTTTCTGGTACCCTGATGTTTGTAGCTGGCATCTTTAGAGGCAGAGTGAAATGCTTTGTAGTATATCTCTTGGCAGCTCACAGGCAAGTGAACAGGGACTGGCTTCTTATATCTAAACCTGGGAGGCTGATCTTTGATTAATCCATGTCATGGGAGTCCAAGAAGGTGGGTTCCTGACTGACTGCTTATCTAGATTTCTGATTGGCATATTTGAAAAAAACTCAAAAGAAAACTGGTTACAGTTTGGCCTGTCCTTGAGCAAGTACAAAATATCAGAATTAACAGAATAATAGAGTTGGAAGGGACCTTGGAGGTCTTCTAGTCCAACCCTCTGCTCAAACAGAAGAACCTGTTCCATTCTGGACAAATCGCTGTCCAATCTCTTCTTAAAAACCTCCACTGATGGAGTGTCCACGATATCTGAAGGCAAGCTGTTACACTGGTTAATTGTCCTCACTGTTAGGAAGTTTCTCCTTAATTCCAGGTTACTTCTTTCTTTGATTAGTTTCGATCCATTGTTTCTTGTCCTACCCTCTGGTGCTTTGGAAAATAGGTTGACCCTTCTTCTTTAAGGCAGCCTCTCAAATATTGGAACACTACTATCAAGTCACCCCTAGTCCTTCTTCTCACTAGACTAGACATACCCAATTCCTGCAACCATTCTTCCTTTGCTTTAATCTCTAGCCCCCTTTGTTGCTCTTCTCTGATCTGGCCTTCGCAGAAACAAGAAACAGACTCCCTGCAAAGAAAATCCCCTCTTTATTTACACATTGGGAATTAACTGCATTCACCAACAGAAAGTCCAGGCAAGAGTCCTGCAAGAAGTTAACTGAAACAATAGTCCTTATCAGCTCGTTATGATAAATGCAAGGCTGGGAGCTCCCAGCCAGGAGGCTGCAAATTAAGTCAGTTCAAACAGAGAAATAGACAAACCTCAGTTCTGGCAAGGCAGTCTTTGTCATACAAAACACACAAGGAGCAAACTTTCCAGAAATGCAACTCCGCTTTCCTCCTATTTATTCCCCAGCCAGGAAGGAGCCAGTCAGCATCCATGTTTGTTTTGCTTCCCGAGCCACATCATCTCATTGTCCTCCACTGTTCACCTCTCCTATCTGCTCTGCACATATGCACATCTGAAACAGGCCCCAGCTGTTCCTCCTCCTCACTCATCTCTGACTCCAAAGACAGCTGCCTCTCTGGCTGGGAAATGTCGGACGGCCCTGGCTCTAACTCTGGCCCAAGTTCTTCCCCAACCTCCTCATCATCTGAGTCTGCCACTAGCTCCGCTGGCAGTTGGCAGGCCACAATAAGTCTCTACATCTTTTTTAAATTGTGGCGACCAAAACTGGATGCAATATTCCAAGGTGGTCTTTCCAAGGCATTATAAAACAGTACTAACACTTCTTGATTTTATTCCTCTGTTAATGCATTTTAGGATTGCATTGGCTTTTTTGCAGCTGCAGCACACTGCTGGCTTATATTTAAGTGATAGTCTACCAGGACTCCTAGATCCCTCTCACCGTTACTGCTATTGAGCCAGGTTCTACCTGTTCTATACCTGTACTTGCCTAAGTATAAAACCTTACTTTTCTCACCACCGAATTTTATTTTGTTAGATAGGGCCCAGTGTTCAAAATTGTGAAGATCTTTCTGGATCTTCAGCCTGTCTTCTGGGATGTTGGCTATTCCTGCCAGCTTGGTGTTGTCTGCAAATCTGATGAGTTCCCCTTCTATTATCTCATCTAAATTGTTTATTAAGATATTGAAGAGTACTGGGCCTAAGACAGAACCTTGGAATACCCCACTATGTATTTTCCTCCATGTAGATGTAGTTCTATTAAGGGCTACATGCTGAGTGCGTTTTGTCGGCTAGTTATAAATCCATCTGGTGATGATGCTGACTATCCCACATTTTTCTAACTTACTAACAAGTACATTGTGGTCTACTTTGTCAAATGCCTTACTAGCAATTAGAAAAATAGCAATTAAGATTATAAACCACAATTTAGTTAACCATGCTAAACCATGGGGAAGTATGGTGTACAAACACATGCAAAGGGAAAATAAACACAATCAGTTTGTGCAAAAAGGACTTGCCATCATAAAAAAGAGATTATTTTAATTTTACTAAAATAAAGCAGCAAACTATTTCTCCTAGGAGAAAGGCGGTTAAATCAAATATTCTAAAAGCTCTGTCTTTTTTCATGAGGATAAATCAACCATCTAACAAAATAAAAAATTCATTTTCTTTCTTTGATATTATGGATCTTGGTTGCAATTGGAAAAGTGCTATATATATTTTGGATCTTTTAATAAAATATTTGAGGGCATAGTAAGAACTTTTAATGTATTTTAAATTATTTAAAATAAATATAATGTGCTTGACATCTTTTCTGACTAAATGTATAAAAAAATATAAAACTGAATTAAGATTTTATTTTTCTAATTCAATCTTTAAAAAAGACTTTAAAGACAACATCATTAGCTATCCAAAGTGTTTTATCAAAGACTTTTGAACAAAGGTTTGCTTGAATACTGTAAACTTACATTTTTTGACATTCCTTACGTTCTCCCAACATAGGATCTCCCATCTCCCCAAGAATTGTAGCTTCCACTTCATAATGAACTATAAGTGCTTTTTCTGATGGATGTACATCAATATTTCCTCCTTTTACCTTTCTGTTAAGTAAAAATTAAATAGTGAATAAAAAACCCTACAATTTTTGTAGCTAAGCACAGAAATTAAAACATTTTTGAGTATTTTTGCAGGTTGCAGTACTTCACAAGTTTGAACTGATCAAGATAATCTATATTCTATTTTATAAAGCAGCTGTTACATATGCTTCCTTTATATTACTTCCAGCTTGTGAGCTATGCAAGTTTATAAAAAATGAAACTATATCCCGCCAAAAAGCAATAGAGATCCCTAACATCAGCAGAGAGAATGGCCATTCCCATGGTAAAATGTAAACAGGTACAATATATTATTTTCCCATTGTGAGCAATGCAATTTGTACCCTTAAGATATTATCCCCAGTTTGACAGAAGAGATCATTCTTACTACTAGTAAACAAAAAGCTGCCTCCAAATTTCCTTCAATCCAAGACTAAAATCATAATTCAAAATTTGGACTTGCAGTTCTCAGATCTCATAGATAAGACAGCATCATGAGAAAATAACTACCGTGCAATTAGATCAGGCCAAAGACTCACCTATCATTCAACAATGACCTGTCCAGCAGCTCAATCCAGTTTTTCTGATCATCATTCCACATCCTATATCTCATTCCCTGACCTCTTCACTTTTCCCCTTCTCAGCGTTCATTTTACAGATTCAACCCCTTTTCCTTAAAAAATACAGAGTCCAAAGAGGCCGTTGTATCGGTTTATTGGGAAGGCACGAACAGCCTTGGAATAGCTTCAAGGTCGGCACCTGCATTACGTCATTACGTTCAGTGGACTAGGCACCAGCAACTCTGCTTCGGAGGAAGCGGTCTGTTACCACTAAAGGTCATCCCCGAAGTCTGCAGAACCCTCTCCTCTTGGGTCGGAGCTCCAAGGGGCCTAGCAAAGCCACCGCAGGGGCAATACGCCCGGAAAGGGTAGGCTGGTGTTGCCCCACACCGGCCCCGCTTTTCCACTAGGATCCTTTCCCTTGGTATCGCCCAGCTACTGGGCACGAATCCGAACCTGGTGCAGCTCAACACCCTCTGAAAAGCCAGCCGCCTTCCTGGCCGAAGCATCCTTCTTTCCCCTCCTGCCATTTTCTCCAGCAGAAGAACCGCGCCCCTACTCGGCCTTCTGCTCTTACTCTCGGCTCAATGCATTGCTCGCTCCCCCGCTCCGCTTTGGCGGGAAAACCAAATTACCTTTTGAGATACCGAGCATCCTCCCCCTGCATAGCGGCGACGGTCAACCGGAAAGAAGGCAGGGAAGGAGAGGGCGACCGCCAGCGAAGCCGAGAGCCAAGGACCGGTTGGGCTGGGTTCCGTTACCAAGGGAGAAAAGGCGACCCGTGCTGCGCAGGCGCAAGTCGCAACACGATGCGCAGACGCAGAGGGTTTCTAGAGAGAACACCACCTTGCTTGGAGGCGACGCGTGAAAAGTAGGACGTGTAAAATTCGCTGCTGTGCTGTTTGTGAAAGTGGAGCTTTCGTAAATGAACTTGAAAGCTTTTAGTTTTTGATCGTGGCTAGGATGAATAAAGATGCTGAATATTAAAGATACAGTACAGATTTTTGACTTTTCTGCGAGAAAAGTCTAACATCCTTTGCGTTTTAAAATTTCTTAATTTAGGCATGCAATATTGACATGTGAACATGTGGTAATTAAAAATAAAGACGTAGTTTAGCAGCAATAGTGAATTTTATTATTTTTATTTATTATTTATTTATTAGTTCGATTTATATATGCCACCTTTCTCCGGAGACTCAGGGCGGCTTACAGTGCATTAAGCAATAGCCTTCATACTTTTGTATATACCTGCTTAGTAGGGCTTTTTGGCCCCCTCTGAGCGGTGTTCTATTTTATACAAAGTCAGCTTATTGCCCCCACAATCCGGGTCCTCATTTTACCTACCTCGAAAGGATGGAAGGCTGAGTCAACCTTGAGCATGGTGAGAATTGAACTCGCAGTAATTGCAGGCAGCTGGCAGCTAAGTACTACTTTAACAGCAGTAGTTTAGTCCACTGCGCCACCGGGCTCTTATCTTTTCACTATATTACATGCTTAAATGTGTTATGTCTACACTTCTACATGTAAAGATTTAAGTTTTATCTTAAATTCACTGACATTTTCCACATCTAAACTCTAAAAGACAGTTGGTTTTAGGTAGAAGAGTATTTCCTGAGATAGACAAATTACCTGCTTTTTAACTCATTTATACTGTATTGTGAAATGTAAACACAGAGCTTAGAGAAAGAGTATATTATAGAAATAATGGAAGGACTATGGGAGACATGATAGCATTGTTCCAATATTTGAGGGGCTCCTACAAAGACAAGGGGATCAAACTATTTTCTGAAGCACCAAAAGGCAAGACAAGTGATGATGCAAGCTAACCAAGCAGAGAAGCAACCTAGAACTAAGGAGAAAATTCCTATTGAGAGCAATCAACCAATGGAATAGCTTGCATTCAGAAATTGAGGAACTCCATCACTGGAGGCTTTCAAAAAGAGACTGAACAACCATTTGCACACAGATCCCTCTCTGCTGGCACGCGCACCGTCACCCCAGATCAGATCTCCGTAGTGTTTCTTTCGGGAGCTTCTGTTTCCCTGCAAATGATGAAACAAGCTCACGAAAGAAAAAGATCTTATCTTGCCGCATTGCCGGTGTTGGGATGCCCTGTCTCCCGCTGGCCAGCTGGTCTTTGGGTCTCTCCTGCCCATGCGCGCATGTCCACCATGCACATGTCCACATGCCCACGCATGCACACATTCACACATGCGTGCACCTTTCAGTTTGGACATGCACTTGTGCAGTTTGGGCACTCAGTATCTAAAAGGTTTACCATCATTGTTGTATAGGGTCTCCTCCTTGAGCAAATGGTTGGACTAGAAAACTTCCAAAGTCCCTTCCAACTATATTATTCTATGTTCTATGTTCTCTGCCCCACCAGTACACCATTTAATTGTTGCTTCAGAAGGGGGGCATTAATAGGCCATTTATGAAGTGATCAAGTTCTCCACAATAAAAACATTGGCCTTGTGCACATCATCAGTGGATATTGGAGTTCTGCTAGCTTCTATCTCCATGGATTCAACAATAATGTCTTAGATGTGCAAGACAAAAATAAATGGAATGAAAGGTAATAATGCCATTGTTAAGTATTGAATGACAATTCAAACGGACCAATTAGAAGTGAGTAAATAGAGTGGGAGATTTAGAAGCATGTCAATGGCTGAAGCCACGGACAGCTCCCTTTAAAAGGGGCTGCCGTGGCTAGGCAATCCATTGCTGTACTGGAGCTAATAAAAAGCTGTTACTGAAGTTTGTGTCCTGTGTCCTTCCTGTGCCCACTACTCTACACTGGTAACGAAGGTGGGATCTCAGGCGGACAATCGGACACCAAGTCACTGAAGCTCCACGAGGCAATCATCTGCCATCGAAAGCAACGGCCAGAAAATGTCTTCAATCATGCCACCCGCGCCATTCAACCCAGCTGGAGAAGACTGGGAATCGTACATGGAGAGATTCTACATGTTCCTGGAAGCAAATGACTTGCTAAACCTATCAGAACAAAGAAAGAGGGAACTCTTCCTCACACACTGCGGAGCCGCCGTTTTCAAAATGGCAAAAGCCTTAGCCTCACCGGCAGAGCTGAGAATGATGACCTGGCTTACCCTGCAAAACATCCTGAAAGCACACTACACACCCCAAGCTTCATCCCTGGTAAGAAGGCATGAATTCTACCGGAGGGACCAGAAGGAAGGAGAATCGATAAGCGAGTTTGTGGCAACGCTACATGAAATAGCCACCGCTTGCGAATTCTTAAATATGGATGAGGCTATGAGGGACTGTTTAGTGTTGGGGCTGAGAGACCTCATGTTACAAAGCTGTTTACTCACAAAGCTTGAAATAATGTTTCAAGAGGCTTTGGAGGAAGCAACAGTGACTGAGGCATCCCAGAAATCCATAGCTGCAATGAAGAAAATAAACAAGGGGCCGCAAGAAAAGGAAGATTCCTCAGTCCACTACGAGGAGATAGAAACCGAATCAGAAGAAGACAATGGGGAGGAAGTTCATCACCTCCGCTCAGACTGTAAGGAGAAAGGAAAGAAGGAGCTCTGGTGTGCAGATTGCGAAGGGAATCACTCAAGATCAGAGTGCAGGTTCCAAGACGCAATCTGCCAGAGGTGCGATCGGAAAGGGCACATAGCAAGAGCCTGCAGGGCATCTCAACCGGCATCCCGCAGGAACAGACAAACCAACCCACCACAAAGAACCAGACAATTCCAAGCAGGAAACTGAAAACAGACGTTTGGAAAAAACCACAGGAGCGAGGACTATGGATCGAAGAGAGGGGAGACCCATCAGACAATAATAGTCGGCCACGCGACCATGAGAAAATCAAAGAAGATAGCGGCGATCATTTATATTGAGGGGAGACCTGCAAAATGGAAGTCAACTCAGGGTCATGCCTCTCCATGGTCTCCTGGATGACCATCAAGCAACTAATTCCCAGCCTCATGACCAGCACCCTCAAGCATCAATGAATCACACTAAAAGATTACCAGGGCAACTGGATTCCAGTGCTGGGCATCGGAAAGTTCAACATAAGATTCAAGAACTTCCAAGGAAAACTGCCCCTCACCATAGTGGACCAGGACAGACCTAGCCTATTAAGTCTGGAGTGGTTCGAGCTTTGGGACTAGCAGTGACCGGAATCAATCAGATTGAAGATGACGGCTGGAAAGTGGATCTGATGAGGGACTTCGTGGACGTCTTTGATGGCAAATTGGGCAAGTACACGGGGTCCCCAATATCTTTTAACCTAGATCCCCAGATCACCCCTGTCAGAATTAAACCCAGGAGAACCCTTTTGCTCTACAGCCGAAGAGAGATGAGCAACTGGACAAACTTGTTGCCCAAGGGGTATTGGAACCGACGGACCATGCTAAGTGGGAGACACCCATATTAACCCCCATAAAGCCAGATGGGTCAGTGCACCTCTGTGGAGACTATAAGAGCATTACAACAGAGCGCCCACCCAGTACCTGTCATGCAACACCTTTTACACTCCCTGGGACAAGAGAAGATATTTGCGAAGCTGGATTTGGCCCAGGCATACCAACAATTACTGGTAGATGATGCCACAGCAGAAGCGCAAACAATAGTCACGCACAGGGGAGTGTTCAAGTGCAAGTGTCTGCAGTTTGGAATAAGCGTAGCTCTGGGGTTATTCCAAAGTCTTATGGAACGCCTGTTACAGGGAATCGAAGGAGTCGTTCCCTATTTTGATGACGTATTAATCTCGGCCAAAGGTCGGAAACAATTACAGCAACGTTTAAGGGCAGTTTTAACCAGATTCCAGGAGGTGGGGCTAAAGGTGAAAAGGGACAAGTGCCAGCTAGCCAAAACACAAGTAGAATTCCTGGGATACCAAATCGATGGGTCAGGAGTACGACCCACACTAGGCAAATTAAAGGCAATCAGAGAAGCACCGACCCCAATGAACAAAACAGAACTGCAGGCGTTTCTGGAGTTATTGAATTTTTATAATATTTTCCTGCCACAGAAAGCCACAATTGCTGAGCCCCTTCACCGGTTACTGGATAGAAGAATGGAGTGGACATGGGGGAAGACAGAGAAGAACGCATTTGAGCAGATAAAAAAACTTTTAACTTTGGACAGAGTATTAGTACAGTACAGCGGGACATTGCCTTTAAGACTGACTTGCGACGCGTTTCCATTCGGCATCGGAGCAGTGCTAAGCCATTGCATGCCAAATGGCAGAGAAGCCCCCATCGCATTCTATTCACGAACACTGTCCAAGCCAGAAAGAAACTACAGCCAGATGGATAAAGAGGCATTGGCCACAGTAGCTGGCATTAAAAGGTTCCATGAGTACCTATATGGAAGAAGATTCGAACTCATCACAGATCACAAACCGCTCCTGGGAATCATCGTGGGAGATAAATCTACGCCCCCCCCCATACTATCCCCCGAGAATGCTAAGGTGGACAGAATTCCTCACAGCATACGACTACCAACTAAAGTACAAACCGGGAAAGACCATCGACCATGCTGACACATTCAGCAGATGCCCGCTTCCGGAACCAGTAGAAGACCTGGCACCAGCCACAACCACCCTACTGATAGAAATCATGGAGAACACTCAAATCTCAGCTACGGACATTGCGAGAGCAACAGCTAAAGATGGAACTCTGGCACATGTTTTAAACTGGGTCTGGAAGGGATAGCCTGTGACGGACAGAGACACTGAATTCCAACCATTCAAGACGAGGCAAGCAGAACTTTCAGGTTTAAGAGGGTGTCTATTGGGGGGGGGATAGAGTTATAATCCCAAAAGTATTAAGGAATGATGTTTTAGACTTGTTACATGAGGGACACTCGGGGATCGTGAAAATGAAGGCGCTGGCAAGAAGCTATGTTTGGTGGCCTGGGATGGACAAAGAAATAGAGACATGGGTATCAACTTGCACACCATACCAGGAATCCCGCCCAGCACCACACACAGCACCCACACATGACTGGGAGAATCCCGGGGCTCCGTGGTCCCGCATACACATAGACTTTGCAGGACTGTGCCAGGGAAACACATTCCTGATCATTGTTGATGCATACTCTAAATGGTTAGAGGTACAGTTAATGACATCAATGACGACAGAAGCAGCTATCCGAGTTCTGCGGAGACTGTTTGCAACACACAGATTACCCGACCTGGTAGTCTCAGACAACGGACCCCAATTCACGGCTAACCAATTCGAAATGTTCTTAGCCAGCCAAGGCATCTGACATGCATTATCCACGCCAGGAAAACCGTCCACGAATGGATTGGCTGGAAGGATGGTGAGAACGATGAAAGAAACCTTAGCAAGACTGGGACTGGGGGACATACAAGCGAAAATTGATAAGCTACTGAGCATACAGCACATCATGCCCAGTGCCACCACACACAGAAGCCCCGCAGAACTGCTAATGGGAAGGAAGCTAAGATCCAATTTAGATAGACTTCACCCCCATTACAGTACAGAAAAAACAGTCGACTCAACCAGCAAGACTAGACAGTTCCAAGTAGCTGATAAGGTATATGCTAAGAATTTTAGCGGAAACCCCCTATGGGTCCCAGCAGAAATAACTCAGATCACAGGGCCCCTGTCCTACAGGATAGAAACAGAGGACGGTCGGAGCTAGAAAAGACACATAGATCAGCTCAGGGGCTGGCTAGTCAGGAGAGAACACGAAACAGAAGAAACCCAGGGAAGAAAAAAAGAAATTCATACCGAAACAGACCAGGCCCTACACCAAACGCCACCCAACGAACAACAGAGACAATACTCAAACCCGACTGGAGACAGCGAACACTTATCTGGAGTCCAGGAAGGAGTCATCGATAACCGCGACAGTCCACCGTTCCAGCTGGGGGAGAAGAAAGAAACATCCAATAGAATAAGTCCACGCCAGCAGCAGAGTTCGAGAGAGTTCCGGAGGCACCTCCAGGAGAGACACAGAACTCGACCTCTCACTCCAAGATCACTGGAACAACTGAACTGCTCAGGTCCAGTCACTCCGAAAAGACCTGCCTATTTACGCGACTACGTGGCTTGAGAGACTCCAGGATTGGTTAATGCTGATCTAGAGGGGAGGGGTGTTGAGTATTGAATGACAATTCAAATGGACCGATTAGAAGTGAGTAAATAGAGCGGGAGATTTAGAAGCACATCAGTGGCTGAAGCCACGGACAGCTCCCTTTAAAAGGGGCTGCCGCAGCTAGGCAATCCATTGCTGTACTGGAGCTAATAAAGAGCTGTTACTGAAGTCTGTGTCCTGTATCCTTCTTGTGCCCGCTATTCTACAGCCATGTTCCTTTCATGCTCACATTCTGTAGTAATTCCTTTAGTCTTTCATCATTACCAAAGCAGGCCTGGATTAATGCTGATAAGGCATCTGAAGTGTCTTGATTAGTGAATTTCTTCTGACTGTTTCTCTCTCAACTGGTCAATTAAATCTCTTCATTCCAGACCATATTCTGAGATAATACGGAAATTCAGCCTCATACTCATTGGTAGATGGAAAACATTTGACTACAGACAAAAGTGGTATAAAACAGAATTCTGAAGAAGAGGGAAAAAAAACACTGGATTGTTGAATAACAAGCAGAATTTGAGAAAACTGAGGACCACTATGATGGCTAGAATCCAGAAGACAACTGATGTCGTCCTGCTGATTGACTTGAAGGATTCACAGATATTTATGGCAAGAAACCTTGGATAGCTGAAGATCAAGTAAGGATAGAGCATGGGGATAATAAATTTGATCCAGCATATCTGGAAGTGACTACAAGCTGATGGTGGCTGCAAGAGTTTAGAGCTATAGAGGAAGAGATTGACTTGTTGAGATGACAGCCCTCTGGTATACTGTAGGTATCAAGCTGATTACAACAGAAAACAAGATTTTCTGATTTTCCTTTGCTAAGATTTATTGAAAAGGAATAGACTAAAATTTCAGCAATTAGATTACTTTCATTTGAATACAATTTATTTTCCAGTTTATTTTTGAGACTAAATTTTTTTCAGTTTGTTATTAAGGAACTTTCTGCAAACATACCCCAGGCGGCTAATCATTTGTCCGATACCTAAGCAATGTGCAGATGATTAGGATATGAATTCATCTCAATCTCTGAACATAACCATGATAGGTACTTTGGCTTTTGCTACAGGAAGCAGGCATCTCAAGATTTGGAAATGGTTATTTTTGCAGGAGAAAGTGTCACAAAGTACTGACTGAAATGGTATTTGCAGCTATTAGCAACTATTTGCAGCTATTGGGTGATGGTTTTGAAACTATAAAAACTGCACATTAATAGTAAACATACAATGAAGATATCAGGCTTAACTTTAGATCAAGTAGAGGTTTGTCAGCTTCTGTTCCCTTCAGTTTTCATTGAAACATACAATTTGTCCAGAGGTGCCTAAAAAATGTCTATACAACTGTTTACAAGTAGTTCTTGACTTACGACTGGTGTCTTAGCAATTATTTGAACTTACAAGACAACCCTGAAAAGGTATATACAATCCAGTTTCAAAGTCATGGCCGCTTCAATTTCCCCATTGTTCACCCTTATGACCCACTGCAGGGATGCAGCAGCGCCCTCACCTATCTATCTCTTCCATCTCACTGGGTCCCCCTGTTCAGTCAGGCAAGGGAGCCTAAAGAAGGCACCTGTGAAGGGGGCAGTTATGGCTTGTAGGTCTTGGCCAATTGTCATCCAGCCTCCCCCTTCTGCCCCTTAGGATTCCCCCAGGGTGAGGCCTGCTTGTAAACTGGCCTTTCAGCCAAGCAAGGGAGTCTAAAGAAGATACAGGCAAAGGGAGGAAAATTACAGCTTATAGGCCTCAGCCAACTGTTGATCCAGTCACCTGAGGGACGTGCAGGACTCAGCCTGCTGCTCACCCAGCAGCACCCAACAAATGATGTTTTCCCAAACACCATCACTCTGCTAAACAAATAATTCCCTCAACGCTGTCAAACTATTCACTAAGGCTGCATTACTGTTACTATTAGTCTTCTCATTGTTCCTATCACCCATCTCCTCCCATTTATGACTGTATGACTGTAACTTTGTTGCTTGTATCCTTACAATTTATATTGATTGCTTCCTGATTGCTTATTTGTACCCTATGACTATCATTAAGTGTTGTACCTTATGATTCTTGACGAATGTATCTTGTCTTTTTATGTACACTGAGAGCATATGCACCAAAGACAAATTCCTCACACTTGGACAGTAAAGAATTCTATTCTATTCTATTCTATTCTATTCTATTCTATTCTATTCTATTCTATTCTATTCTATTCTA
>WNWU01000089.1:2080705-2107198 GCA_012654045.1 Ptyas mucosa
TATTCTATTCTATTCTATTCTATTCTATTCTATTCTATTCTATTCTACTCTACTCTATTCTATTCTATTCTATTCTTACCTTTGTATTTTGCAGAGGAACTCAGGTAAGTGAGGCCTTCTTCTGGGGAGACAGCAGGAGGTTTTTTTTTAAAAAGGAGGCTCTGTTTGTAGAGTTTGTGCAAAAAAAAGTGGCGGCTCCTAGTCTCATAGAACAAGGATTCCCAACCCCCAGCTGAGCCATTTAGAACCAAACCCCAGAAGTGAGAGGCTAGTATGTGCACACGTGCATCCTCAGTTGCGTGAGCAGCGGGCAAGCATGTGTGGGAACGCTCCATTTGCATGAGTGGTGGGCAGGTGTGCCCACCGCCCCCTAAATGGAACTGTGCACATGTGTACTTGCCGGCCACTCACGGGGAACTAGCCCCTTTCCCACCCCCAATTGGTCCGCAAAGCTGGAAAGGTTGCGGAACTCTGACCTAGAACATCAGTTTAGGCCTGGAAAGTAAATTGGTCTTCCTCTGAGGAACAACCTACCAACAGAGGGCAACATGCCCATATGGAATTGTTTTGCACTTTTCCCTTGGAAAATTTGGCAGCTATTCTAAGAACTCGTTTAGTTTGGGACTGAATTTCAAAAGTCCTAGTGAGAACATACATTTAAAAATACTTATCAGTTCAGAAACAATTTTCTGTTTTTAGATACCATATATATATATATGGTGTATGTATGTATGTATACAACATCACTAAGCAGTGCTTTTTTGAGGGAAATCTAATTATGGAGTCTTCTCAAGTCTCTAAAAATAAAATTCAAATTAAAGAATTGATTTTCTGTTACCAAGTATATTTCAATAATCTGTCACAGCAGATTTTTTTAACATTTTCCACAAGGAACCTCAGTACAAAACAGCACCTCCTTTTTAAAAAAAACTCTACAAACAAACTGAGTCTCCTTTAAAAAATGGGTGTCTCCCCAGAAGTACCAGTTGCTAGAACACTAGCACAAGGCCAGCCTCTCCAAGAAAGCCTCGCCTCGCCTCGCCTCACCTGGCCCAGGCTCCTCTGCAAAAAACAAAGGTAAGTTGGGTGCTGCTGGGCCCTGAAGGTGGAAAAGGGACATGACCGTTTTTCACACTTACAACTATTGCAATATCCCTATGGTCACAAGATCAAAATTCAGATACTTGGCAACTGATTCATATTTATGACTGTTTGCAGTGTCACAGGGTCATGTGATCCACTTTTGCAACTTTCTGTCAAGCAAAGTCAATGGGGAAGCCCAGGGGTGAAATTCAGCAGGTTCTGACAGGTTCTGGGGAACCAGTAGCGGAAATTTTGAATAGCTCGGAGAACCGGCAAATACCACCTCTGGCACCAGAGTGGAGTGGGAATGGAGATTTTACAATATCCTTCCCCCAGGAGTGGGGAGGGAATGGGGATTTTACAGTATCCTTCCCCTGGAGTAGAGTGGGAATGGAGATTTTGCAGTATCCTTTCCCTGCCACGCCCACCAAGCCACGCCCACAGAACCGGTAGTAAAAAAATTTGAATTTCACCACTGGGGAAGCCAGATTCATTTAACAACCATGTCATTAACAGCTACAGTGATTCACTTAACAACTCTGGCAAGAAGGTGTTAACCCTTACCTGGGTGATTGAGAGAGACTTAGACATTTAACCTGACAAAACCCCCTCTAAATGTCTAACTAATGTCAGATACATAATATTTACAATCATACACGTTATGTACATAAAACACATGGTTTACATATGTACACGTATCTTTGATGTGAGGTATGCGTGTTGTTTTTGCGGCAATGGTTTTGTAAGTATATCCGCAGTTTGTTCCTCAGTATCACAGTGTATGGCTTTGATGAAACCCATCTCTGAGAATTGCCTAACATGTTTGTATTTAATGTCTATATGTCTGGATCTCTGCCCTACTGCATCTGCTTTCGATATTTCTATAGCCGCTTTGTTGTCTTCATGGATGACTATGGGATATGATGGCTCAGTCCAAATGTCGTTGAGTAAATCATCGAACCATACTAAGTTATTTGCGGCTTTGGATAAACAAACGAATTCAGCTTCTGTGTTGGAAGTGGCTACTAATTTCTGTTTTCTGGTATACCAGTGTATAGGGCAGTTGTTTAAGAAAAGTACGTACTCGGAAGTGCTTTTTCTACTCTTGACATCTCCGGCCCAGTCGGTGTCTGCGTAACAGGTTAATCTTGGTTTCACAGATACGTCTGGTTCGAGGCATATTGGGCGTTGATACTGTATTTCAGGTATCTAAGCAGTCTTTTGATGGCATCCCAATGTAGGGTCGTGGGCTTGCGCACATGCCTGGACAGCAGGTTGATAGCCAGGGCGATGTCTGGTCTCGTCCAGTTGGTAATGTAGAGCAGTGAACCTATGGTGGACCTGTACAGCTGGTTGTCAGTGAATGGTTCAGCTTCATTATACATGCTTCTTATGAAATCTGGTTTCATAGGTGTCTCACAGGGTTTTGCCTCTGACATGTTGCATTTTGATAACAGTTCCAAGATTTTTTCTCTTTGTGAGATCCGGAAGCCTTTGTCAGTTCTGGTTATTTGGACTCCTAGGTACTTGTCTATTTTCCCTAGTGATTTCAAAGAAAAGTGACTTCCTAATTCGGTGGCAAATTTATCGCATCTGGTCTTTTGCTTCCCTATGTACAATATATCGTCCACATAGACAAGGACGCCTTCAAATGCTCCCTTCTCTTTCTTTGTGAAAAAGCATTTGTCTGCAGATGTGGCCTTGAAGCCCATAGTCTTGAGGGCTTCAGCTAGGCAGTTGTACCACCTTTTGCCGGACTGTTTGAGTCCATATAAACTTTTGTTTAACAGCCATGTATTGTTCTCCCCCTCATTGTATCCTGGTGGGGCCTTTACATATATTTTCTTATCCAATTCTGCGTGTAGATATGCGGTTTGCACGTCGAATTGGAATATCTCTAGTCCTAGGATGGTGGCTATTACCAAGGCGCTCTTGATACTCTCAGCTCTGATTGTTGGAGAATAGGTGTCCGTGAAGTCCTCTGGATACCTTTGGGCGAAGCCTTGCACGTCTAACCTTGCCTTGTAGAGTGTTTTATTGTCTTTGAGCGTCTTGACCTTGAACACCCATTTGGTCCCTATGGGCTTTTTGTTTTCAGGTACTTGAGCTGGTGAATATACCTGTAGATCTTGGAGGCTCTTCATCTCCTTTTCCATGGCTTGTCTTCATTTTTCTTTCTCTTCCTGAGGGAGTCTGAGTGTTTCTTTGTAGGAACTGGGTGTGAAGTGCTCTGTGTGTATGGACATAACATAGTCCTCAAGTCTCTTTGGTAACCTGTTCCTACTGGACCTGATTGGTCTGTCAGGAGGCATATCTGCTTCATGGAGACATTTGGCTTCCTTTTCGGTGAGACTATCTAGGTTCACTGTGGGATGCCCTTCCTTCCATTCCTCGGTTCTTAGTTCTTGGTGTTTGGGCCTGTTTGTTTCAGTTTCTTTTGTTTCTTTATTGGTCAGTTCCTCGTTGTTTTGGTCATGTGGGTTCGTATCTTCATCAAGGAAGATGTCGTTGGAGTGGAGCCTTGACCAATTCGAGTGCTCATGAAACTCTGCAGATCTGGCTACAATGAATTTGTTATTACAGTCCATAAATCTGAACCCTTTTGTCCCCAGTTCATAACCAACGAATTTTAGTCTTTGGGATATCTTTTCCCCTTTCTTCCTTAACTGTCGGGGAATGTGGACATCAGCCGGGGCACCAAATACATGTAGATGGGGCAGGTTAGGTTTTCTCTTATACATTAGCTCATATGGGGTTTTATTGATTGAGCTTGACCATAACCTGTTTAGCGTGTAATTGGAATAATGCAAGGCTTCTGACCAGAATGATTGGTTCATTCCAGCATCTTCTAGTATGCGCCTCATCATCGTTTGGAGCACGCCGTTTTTCCTTTCTATGACCCCATTCTGGAATGGGGAAAAAGGCGTGGATGTAAAATGCAATATGCCCCTCTCCCTTAACCATTTTTTAAAATCCTGAGCCATAAATTCTGTACCTCTGTCAGTCATTATCTGTTTGATTTTTGTTCCATGCTGCACTTCATCCTTTTATAAAAATCTTTGAACCTTTGGAATGTTTCATTTTTGTGTTTTAGGGAGTATACAAAGCAATACCTGCTATAGTCATCTACTATGATTAGGAAGAACCTTTTCTTATGTCCAATGGAGGGCCTTAGTGGCCCCACTAGATCCATGTGTACTACCTGAAATGTGGATCCAGTAGAACGTTCTGACCTTTTTGGTTTCGCTTTGACCTTAATTTTTGAACATTTACACACCGCACACTCCAAGTAATTTTTGCAATCTTTTACTTTTAAACCCTCTGCACATTCTAATATTTTTTCTACAACCGGAAAACTGATATGTCCTAGCCTTCTGTGGAGGAGGTGGGCACAATTATCGTGGATAGATTTTCCCATGGATACCTTGTTTCTACCTGGTGATGCATGATCTGTCTCTCCCTGGGATCCCCCTCCTGCTTCAGTGTTTCCCTCCTGTCCATGGGTGGTGCTGGTGTTTATACTTCCTTCTGTGTCCTCGCTGGGTGTGAAATATGGTAGCCCATCATGTGTAGTTACCTTCCCAATCCTTTTTCCTTGATTGAGTAACTGTATCCTGCCTTCCTTAAATGTTACCTCAGTGTTTGTGTCCATTGTGAGTTTGGTGATGGCTAGGATATTATGGGGTATCTCTTGTATGTATAGTACCCCCTCTATTTTCCCAACCCCCGGGATAAGTAAGTCTCCTTTTCCTATAACTTTGGCTGTGCTTTGGTTAGCCATTCTGATCTTAAAATTTGTCTCTACGAAAGAGGTGAATAAGTTGGGGTTGTGTGTTGTATGGTTAGTGGCTCCCGAATCCAGAAGCCATATGTTTTCATTTGTCCTTGGTTTGGGGCCTGCTTCCCCATGCCCAAACCCGTACATGGTCCCTGGGTTACTGTCCCTGGAAGAGTCCCTGCGCTCATTGTTCCTCCTAGGGTTGGGTGACCACCCACGTCCCCACTCCCTGAAATTCCTGTGGTCTGGTGAACGCCTCTCTCTGTATCCTCTGTCCCTATCTCTTCTGGGGCAGTCCCTCTTTTAATGGTTCTTGGATCCACACGAAAAACATTCTGGGGTAACCTTTGCCCTGTCCTGGAACTCAACCCTTTTGGCTGGCCTAAAGTCCCTCCTTGATGTGTAGCAATCCCTTCTTAGGTTATCCTCTGCAATAAGGCAGTTGGTGAGAGTGTCTAACGTTAAGTGTTCTAAGTTGAGGCTATCCAATTGCATCACAAAATTGTCCCAGCTATTGTCTAAGGAATTTATGACTATGCTCATCATGCTTTCCTCAGTTATTACTTCACCCCTATGCATTAGCTCAGCCCTGGTTGCATTAAGTTTCAATAGGTGTTCGCTCATGGGTACTGCTGGTTTGAGTCTAGCAGAGTGGAACTCCCTGGATATCCTAGTTGTAGTAGCTCTGCTTCTGCTGTAAAAGAGGTTATAAAGTTTTTGCATGACCTCATGCACCGTCATGTGATTCCCTATGCTTGGGTACATGGTGGGAGATATGCTAGTTAACAGAATACAAAAAGCCCTGTGGTGGTTACAATCAATTTCAAATGTCCAAGGTTTCTGGAGTGGGTTTGAAATTAGAAAAAGTAAGTTTTCTTTCATGAATATAATCTGCAGTTGCTGACTCCATTCTAAAAGGTTCCCCCCATCTAACTGTAATTTTGGAAAGTTAATAGGTACTGTCCCAGAGTTGTTTGGGTAGTTACTCACTGAAGGTAGCTGTCCATGGTGTTGTAAATGAGGGAATTCACAATAAGGCTTGGGTATGCATGTTGTTACTCTGTATTGACTTGTCTCTATGTTTCTTTCCCTTCTCTCTGTAGGTGGAAACTGGGCATGCGTGGACCTCATTTGGTGCTGGAAATCGTCGGGTGAGGAGCTCGCGGCCGCGGCTCTTCGGTCCAGGCCCAGGGCAGTCAGGGGAAGGCTGAATTCACCCCTGGCATATCTGGGCTCTGCGGTGGGCGTCGGAAGCTGTTGCCAGGTGGCTGGATCCTCAGCGAAGATCGATGCAAGGCATTAGGAGCTCGGCGGTCCGGCAGCGGTGGCAGCGGCGGGTCTGGATCCACGGATGCTGGTTCCTGTGCAGGTCGAGAAGCCCAGCGGTAGTCGTAGAACAGGTGAGTAGCTGCCTTGGTTATTTTCTCTTGGCCCTCGCGTTGGCGTTAGGAAGGGTGGCGGGTTCGAATCCTGCCGCGAGGTTAGTCCGTAGGCGGTGGATGCCCCGTGTCCGTCGTATAGGTGTGTTCCTCTTCTGGTGTGTGGCAGGACTGGTATTGCGGCTTCGGTTGTTGGTCTGGGGTCCCTCTGGTTGCAGGATGCCTCGCCGCAGTTTGCGGCTGGCGTGGGAGGCGGGAATGCGGAGCCGAATGCTGCCGCTAGGGTCTCCATGGCTTTCTCTATTTCGAGCTCGGTAGGCGAGCTTGTGTTGCACTGGATTTGTTCCCCGTGGTCATTTTCAGGGTACCCCTCATAGGTTTCAGGGTCCTGGCTGGTTCGTGCCATTAAATTCAAATCCAGGTCTTCTATTGGTCGTTGGCCAGTCCAAGATGGCCACCGGGAAAGTGGCACGAAAGTGAAACCATCTATGTCTGGTACCTCTGCAAGGGAATGTTCTTCTCTTACCGGACTGGCGGTTTCCTGTTTTTGTTTCTGAGTGCTCATCGTTGCTCCATGGTTTTGTAGGAGGCCTTGGAGTTTCGCGATGAGTTCTCCGTTGCTGATGGGCGCTTCCATCATCTTCAGTAAGGCCACTCTGAAATCATTTTTCTCTTGTGGCTCTTCTCTGTCATTGTCGTCTGTTTCCTCCCGTGGTCTCTCATCTCTGAGGGGTGAGTGGGTCTCTTCATACTCCTCACTCTCTGTGGTTGTGGTTGTTGCCATGGCACCTTCGAGTGCCCGTAGTTTGGCCATCAGTCTGGCGTAGGATCTGGTGTTTATTCTGTTCTCTGTTTCAGAATAAACTACTGGTTCTGACATTGTCCAGAGTTATGGGTAACCATCCTCTGCTACCATTTTGTTAAATTTAGTGGATCTAACCTAATAACTCACAGTAGACTGTTGAATCTTTCTTTTAATTCTTTATTTCAGGCCTGAAGTAATCCTAGGCCTATTTTAAGGTAATGGTTACTGACCCCTGTCTCTCTCTCTTGCAGGTATGCATCTGGAACAACTGGATGACCACGTGTTGGACTCTTTTATTCACTAGGGGAGGAGTCTCAGGTAAGAGGGCATGATGGGATATGGGGTGGTGTTAACCCTTACCTGGGTGATTGAGAGAGAGTTAGACATTTAACCTGACATATAACTTCCAAGTGGTTTTCAAGAACAGTCCCAAGTATAGTTAATTGCAATAATCCAGTCGTGAGATGACTGGGGCATGAATCTGAAGGGCTCCCTTACAATCACTGTCTGGGCCACAATTGTCACCTGTCTTGTCTTGACACAATTGTTTTGTAGCAATAGCTATGTCAGGCACAAGGGACCAGGATGATACAAGTAATTGATCAAATTGATCAAAATGATATGTTTAGACTAATGCACTTACTAGAGAAACTACTAAATAAGCACTGCAGATTTAGGGAGGATCTGCTTTCCATCACTTCCTCTCCCTTAGTGATTCCAAACTAGCCAATCTTTTCATTCCTCCCCTCACTTCAGCTCCAGATTCTACCCCAAACTGTGAACCCTGAAAGATCCCCAGGTTTTGCATCAGTTATAAATGGAGAAGTGCATCCCCATCCAAGACCTACAATGCTAAAACACCTGACCCTGGAGGTCCAAAGAGCCACAGTCAACCAATCTTGTCAGAACTGAGCTAAAGTCTCAATGGAGGCTACTTCATTGAGCAGTCTCCAGACATTGGGTCGATACATTGACAGCTTCAACTGTGCAACTTGGGGTTGAGAAGTAAAGCTGGGTTGCATCAGCATACTGATGATACTGAACTCCAAGTAACCTTGAGAAACAGGAGGAAGATCCACAAACAAGACAATGATCTGATAAAAGAAATTGGAGTCTGGAGCAAAAATGTAATTTGAGAAAGCATCTCAGACATACACTCACAAGTTCTCATGAACATAAAGGGAAGGAGAGGGAAAATGCATTCAGACTTAAACAATTTTGTTACAGTAACTTTATTATAAAAGTTCTACCTGATACTAACATTTATGACTCTGGTTCCCTATTCTGGTTCACATTGAAGAGCTGACAATCAGCAAATGATCTCAGCCATGGTTTCATATAGATGTTAAACAGAAGAGAGAAGACCATCAAGACACCAGACATGAGGAACCATGGATGTGACCCTTCCTCTTTGTTAACACCAACTCCTGAGGAAGGATGTAAACCAATAGAGCTCAGTGCTTCCCACTCCTACCCCCACAGCTGGTCCAAAAAGATATCGTGGTTGACAGTGTTACCGAGTGATGAAGAAGTACTAGAATGGAAGCACCACTACCATTCTGGTTCTGCCAAAGATAATCCACAAGCATGATGGACATTTTCTCCATGCTGTACCCTAGTCTGAAATCAGAATGAAATGGATGAAGAAGTTTCCTCCAAGATCCTCTGTAGTTGTTGTCCAACCACTTTTTTTACAAACTTCTGCAAAAGGAAATCAGAAGTAACTGATCCAGCAGGGAAGGATCCAGTGATGACAACCTCTTAAGGGGATATCATTGCTTCCTTCAAGACTGGTGAGAACATCTCTCTCTTAAAAAGGCTGAGATCATTGTGTGTGATTTGGTCATCAGTGGTCACTTTCTGGGATCCTGGGAGATGTATACAGTCTGTTATATAAATTAAATAAATTCCAAAAGCCAAGAGATGTTACCAAGGTTGATATTCTTGATTCTGTATACTGTACCATATTCTAAATAAAAATCATGTTCTCTTACAAGAGATTTTCTAATACAAGAACAATATGGATCTACCATATCTCAAGACACATAAAATGAAAAAAAAAAAACCAACATTGAAGATACAAATTGGGGTCTGACAGCTTTAACATTTTCACAATTGGAAGGATGCAGATATTATTCTTTGTGTATGCAGATGTATACATACATCTGTGTATGTATACATCTGTATACATACATATGTATCGTTGTAATATGCAGATATTATTCTATGATAACTGTGACAACTCTTAACCACTGACTAATGTATTTAATATACATTACTAATATATTTTAGTATCTATAGCATGTTTAGTATATGGCATAAATATAATTTAGTATACTTGACTAATGCATTTAGTATACTCAGTATCATGTGGCTATTAAAATGCACATTATACTGTTGAAACGCTAGCTCTATTTCACTAACTTTCTTTGTCTCAAACCCTTCTTTTATTTAATTTTGTCATCTTGCCTAATGAAGAACTTGATACTGTAAATACTTTGATGCCAGTCTGATTGATCATAATAAATGTTCTGTCTTGTCATGAATGTTGGTTCTGTTTCAAGATTATTGAGGTATATGGTATATGGAAAATTTAAATCAGTCATTGTCTTATTGTTGTTGCTAGTTGCAAAGTCATGTCTCACCCATCGCGACCCCATGGACAAAGTTCCTCCAGGCCTTCCTGTCCTCTACCATCCTCTGGAGTCCATTTAAGCTCACACCGACTGCTTGAGTGACTCCATCCAGCCACCTCATTCTCTGTTGCCCTGTTCTTCTTTTGCCCTCAATCTTTCCCAGCATTAGGCTCTTCTCCAGTGAGTCCTTCCTTCTCATTAGGTGGCCAAAGTATTTCAGTTTCATCTTCAGGATCTGGCCTTCTAAAGAGCAGTCAGGGTTGATCTCCTCTAGGACTGACTGGTTTGATCGCCTTGCAGTCCAAGGGACTCGCAGAAGTCTTCTCCAGCACCATAGTTCAAAAGCCTCAATTCTTTGGCGCTCAGCCTTACTTATGGTCCAACTTTCATAGCCGTACATTGCAACTGGGAAAACCATAGCCTTGACTATGCACACTTTTGTTGGCAGGGTGATGTCTCTGCTTTTTAGTATGCTGTCTAGATTTGCCATAGCTTTCCTCCGCAGGAGCATGTGTCTTTTAATTTCTTGGCTGCAGTCCCCATCTTGGAGCCCAGGAAAATAAAATCTGTCACTACCTCCATTTCTTCTCCATCTATTTGCCAGGAATTGAGAGGGCCGGATGCCATGGTCTTAGTTTTCTTAATGTTGAGTTTCAAGCCAACTTTTGCACTCTCCTCCTTCACCCAGATCAAGAGGCTCTTTAGTTCCTCTTCACTTTCTGCCATTAGAGGGGTATCATCTGCATATCTGAGGTTGTTGATATTTCTCCCGGCAATTTTAATTCCAACTTGTGATTCATCTAGCCCTGTCTTTCTCACGATGTGCTCTGCATATAAATAAAATAAGTAGGGCAACAGTATACAGCCTTGCTGGACTCCTTTCCCAATTTTGAACCAATCAATGTTTCCGTGTCCAGTTCTCACTGTTGCTTCTTGACCTGCATATAGGTTTCTCAAGAGACAAATAAGATGGTCTGGTTCTCCCATCTCTTTAAGAACTTGCCACAATTTGTTGTGAGCCACACAATCAAAGGCTTTAGCATAGTCAATGAAGCAGAAGTAGATGTTTTTCTGGAACTCCCTAGCTTTCTCCATGATCCACCATATGCTAGCAATTTGATCTCTAGTTTCTCTGCCTCTTCAAAATCCTGCCTGTACTTCTGGTAGTTCTTGATCCACATACTGCTGGAGCCTAGCTTGTAGGATTTTAAGCATAACCTTACTAGCATGTGAAATGAGTGCAATGGTGTAATAGTTTGAACATTCTTTGGCATTGCTTTTCTTTGGAATTGGAATGTAAACTGACCTTTTCCAATCCTGTGGCCACTGTTGAGTTTTCCAAATTTGCTGGCAAATTAAGTGTAGCACTTTTACTGCATCATCTTTTAAGATTTTGAATAGCTTAGCTGGAATACTGTCACCTCCACTAGGTTTGTTGTAGCTCAGATTTCCTAAGGCCCATTTGACTTCACATTCTAGGATGTCTGGCTCGAGGTCAGTGACCACTCATTGTGGTTATCAGGGATGTTAAGCTAATTCTTGTATAGTTCTCCTGTGTAATTTTGCCATCTCTTCCTAATCTCTTCTGCCTCAGTTAGGTCCCTGCCATTTTGGTCATTTATCATGCCCATCTTTGCATGAAATGTTCCCTTCATATCTCCAATTTTCTAGAAAAGATCTCTGGTCCTTTCTATTCTATTGTTTTCTTCTATTTCTTTCCACGGTTCATTTAAGAAGAAATTCTTTTTTTAAAATTGATTTTATGAAAGTACATAATGTTACAATTCTACTAACATCGGATAAGCAGCGTTTATACATATATACAGGATATATACATGGTGTCTCTTAACTTACTTATTCTTTTTATTAGTTACACCATCCTTTACTCCTTCCTTTATTTTATTGTCCATCCATTTATACCACCCTTTCCATACAGTATAGTAATCAGAATTTTCATCCTCATTTATCTCATAGGTTAATTTACTCATCTCCGCGCATTCAAATATTTTCCTAATTATATGCTCTTCTGGTGGTAATCCCTTTTCTTTCCAGTATTGTGCATATATCAGTCTGGCAGCTGTAGTAATATGTATTATTAGATACTTCTTTTTTTTTCCCATAGGCCCTTTTTAGTATTCCCAGGAGAAATGTTTCCAGTGCCAATTCAATATCTTCTCCTATTATTTCTTGCAACCATTTCCGAATCTTATTCCAGTATTTTTTCGCTTCAGGGCATGTCCACCATATATGGAAGAAGGTACCCTGGCGGTGGCCACTTCCAACAATTTGGGTTTATATTTGAATAAATTTTTGCTAACCTTGCAGGAGCCAAGTGCCACCTATATAGCATTTTATATTGATTCTCTTTGTATGCTACTGCTCTGGTCAATTTATAATTCTTATTCCAGATATCTTCCCAATCGTTCAAATTTATATTATGCCCAATGTTCTTCTCCCATGCAATCATTTGATTTTTAAATGCCTCTTCTGCCCTATCATGATCCAATAAATAATTATATAATTTGGCCAGCATTTTTTTTCCCAATCCCATCAAAATCTTATCAAATCCATTTAATCCTATTTCTATGCCGAATTCCTCGTTATCTTTTTGATATCTAGACTTTATTTGTAGGTATGGCCACCAATCAATATTAATAACTTGTTCTCTCAAGGAGTCATTGGATTTAAGATTTCCTCCACTATCCAGAATGTCCTTATATCTACACGTTTTCTCCATTCCCAGCATATTGGGATGTATCATAGCCTCCATTGTAGAGAGCCATTTTGGGACTTTCGTATACTGCCGCTGTCTGATCTCAGTCCATGTTTGTATTAGTGTATCTCTGATTTTATGCCTATGGAAGTAAATTTTCTTTTTCTTCTCTTTACCCCATAAATACGCATGCCACCCTCTCTGCAAGTCGTGGCCTTCCAGGGTTAGGATCCTTACTATAAATATAGTAATTTAGGCAGGATACTCATCTTAATCAAAGCTATCTTGCCTAGGAGTGACAGCTGCAGTTCCCCCCATCTATCCAGGTCTTGTTTTATTTTCTTAATTATGGGCACATAATTGTCTTCCTTTAGGGACGAACACCTTAGTGTTATCCAGACTCCTAGGTTCTTTATTTTTTTTACAATTTGCAATCCCAGCCTTTTCTCTATCACTTTCTTTTGCACCTCAGTTACATTCTTGGTCAATATTTTAGTTTTAGTTTTATTTAATTTAAATCCTGATACTTCTTCATATCTGCCTAATTCCTCTAAAATTTTTATCCTGTTTCTAATGGGTCCTCCAAGATCAAAGCTACATCATCTGCGAATGCTTGCGTTTTATATATCTCTTTCCTAATCTTCAAGCCCTTAATTTCGTCATTATTCCTGATTCTTCTTAGCAAGACTTCTAAAGCCAAGATAAACAGTAATGGTGACAGGGGCATCCTTGTCTTACCCCCTTCCTAATCTGGAATATTTTAGTCCTGTCTCCATTTAATAAGATACTCGCCCTTTGATTGTCATAGATAGTTTTTTTCATCCTTTCAAAATTTGTTCCAAATTCCATTTTCCTAATTTGTTTGATCATAAATTCCCAATTTAGATTGTCAAATGCTTTCTGGGCATCTAAGAAAACTAGGGCCATCTGTTTGTCCAAATGCACTTCGTAATATTCTAGGGTGTCCATCACTATTCTCAAATTATTTCTTATTTGCCTTCCAGGGAGAGATCCTGAAGGTTCAGAAGGATTACTTAAAGTATCTAGGGGAGGCTGAAAGGAAACTCCAGCGAAGTCCGGGAGATAAGGCAGCAAAGGAAAGTTGAATGATGTGGAGGCACAAACTGAATATTATTGACCAGGAAGAATTGGCACACAAAATAAGGAGATCAAAACAATACTATTTTGAAAATGCCAACAAACCAGGCAGATGGCTGTCGTACAAATTAAAAAAGAAAAATGAAAAAGGGACTATCTATCAATTGGAAGACACGAAGGGTAATTTATTAAACAAAGAAGAGGACAAGCTTGAAATTGCCCGGGAATACTTTGCAGCCCTATATAAAGAGGAAGAGATCCCAGAAGAGAAAATTGAGCAGTACCTGGCAAATGAAGAACTTCCATTGATAGCAGAGGAAGAAAGGGAAATGCTGAACAGAGAGGTCACAGCTGAGGAATTAAAGATAGCAATTTCAAAACTTAAAAACAACAAATTGCCAGGCTCGGATGGGTTCCCAGAAGAATTATATAAAAATTTGGAAGAAATACTGATACCAAAATTAGTGGAAATTTATAATGAGGCGTTGATGGGTTCTAAAATTCCGGATTTGTGGAGGGAAGTGTATGTCACACTACTGCCGAAAGAAGGTATCGATCCAAAACAAATCCAAAATTACAGGCCAATTTCTCTTTTAAATTCGGATTACAAATTATTAAGAAGGCATTCTTATCTCTTCTAGATATTCCCTGGAATTCTGCATTCAACTGGGTGTATCTTTCTCTTTCTCCCTTGCCTTTCACTTCCCTTCTTTCCTCAGCTATTTGCAAAGCTTCCTCAGACAGCCATTTTGCTTTCTTGCCTTTCTTTTTCTGTGGTTTTAGTTGCTACCTCTTGTACAATGTTGCGAACTCCGTCCATAGTTCTTCAGGCACTCTGTCTTTCAGATCTAATTCCTTAAATCTATTTGTCACCTCTACTGTATATTCATCAGGGATATGATTTAGTTCATACCTGAGTGGCCTAATGCTTATCCCTACTTCCTTCAATTTAAGCCTAAATTTTGCAACGAGAAGCTCATGATCTGGGCCACAGTCAGCTCCTGGTTTTGTTTTTACTGACTGTATAGAGCTTCTCCATCTTTGGCTGCAGAGCACATAGTCAATCTGATTTCTGTGTTGACTGTCTGGTGATGTCCATGTGTAGAGTTGTCTCTTGGGTTGTTGGAAAATAGTGTTTGCTATGACCATCGTATTCTCTTGACAAAATTCTACCCGCCTGTGCCCTGCTTCATTTTGTACTCCAAGGCCAAACTTGCCTCTTATTCCTTTTATCTTTGGCTTCCTACTTTAGCATTCCAATCCACCATGATGATAAGGACATCATTTTTTGGTGTTAATTCTATAAGGTGCTGTAGGGCTTCATAGAACCGGTCAATTTCATCCTTTTCAGCACCAGTGGTTGGGGCATAGACCTGGACTACTGTGATATTGAATGGTTTGCCTTGGATTCGAACTGAGAGCATTCTGTCATTTTGGGAATTATATCCCAGTATTGCTTTTCCTACTCCTTTATTGACTATGAAGGCTATTCCATTTCTTTTGAGGGATTCTTTCCCGCAGTAGTATACCTGATGGTCACCTGAATTAAATTCACCCATTCCTGTCCATTTTAGTTCGCTGATTCCTAAGATGTCGATGTTCAGTCTTGTCATCTCTTGTTTGACCACGTCCAGCTTGCCTTGATTCATGGATCTTACATTCCAGGTTCCTATGGAGAATAGATCTTTACAGCATCGGACTTTCCTTTCACCACCAGATGTATCCACAGCTGAGCGTCCTTTTGGCTTTGGCCCAGTTGCTTCACTCTTTCTGGTGCTACTAGTACTAGCCCTCTGCTCTTCCCCAGTAGCATATTGGACACCTTCCGACCTGATGGGCTCATCTTCCAGCATCGTACTTTTTTGCCTTTTGGTACTATCCATGGGGTATTGGATTGGGTTGCCATTTCCTTCTCCAGTGAATCACGTTTTGTCAGAGCTCTCTGCTTTGACCTGTCCATCTTGGATGGCCCTGCACGGCATAGCTCATAGCTTCATTGAGCTACGCAAGCCCCTTCACCACAACAAGGCAGTAATTCATGAAGGGGATTACTGTCTGTACTATCATTGTCTTATTGACTTTTATAGGAATGTGGCAGAGCCGGCATTGACTTTCTGTAATTTCAAAATATATGAGCAAGGAAGTTATAGGGAAGGTATGGACTTGGTCATTTTGGCAAGTGACAAGGTTACTTTGTAACCAAAATAACTATGCCTTGAAATTCTATTCACAATTATATAGTGTGCCTCCACTGACAGAAGAAAGATGCTTTGTCATTGGTATTAATTATAACATGAACTATGAATTCAATTCCAGAGCTTTCAGTCACTCTCAAACCACCTCCCTGAAACTTGCAAAATAGGATAATATTGCAAGACTGTATCTGCATTTGCAGGCTTCTTTTTAAACTCAAGAGTTAAAGACACCATTACACACGAGCTAAAATTTAAGGGCATTTGTCATTGCCTTTTATTTGCTGGGAAACACCACAATAAAATGACAGTTTGGTGGAAGAATGCACATGGGCCATACCACTGGAATGCAAAATCTACTTCAAATTGGAAAGATCTATCAGCAGAACCCTAAATGCTATGTCCTATGACTAGATGAAAATGTTTTACATTCCATGTTGGTCATATTTATTCAACCACAAATTTGTTCCATCCTGTTTCCACAATAGTTCAAACTGCTCTTCCTAAAAGCCTGCATTTAAAAAAAATATGCATATTTATTTCTATTAATCTATCAAATTTAGGCACCGCTGATCTCATTATCTAAGTGACTCTGGGCGGTTTACAAATAAAATATATAGCTAAGTATTTTTATGCACATTTTGAATGCAAGTTGCCTAATATACTTTGGGTTTTTTTTCTTGTTTTGGTAAGTAGTTTCCTTGTAGACAAATTTAATATAAAGATAACTGAACCATCCTATACAATTTCTCCCATCGCTATTTTTTTTCCAAATCTTAAATTTGTGCTTCCATACTAAGGGTTTCTAGTGTTACCAGTTTGAAGGCTTTGTGAAACTATTCATCCTTTGCTTTGTAACAGATTATTTGTGGTAAGAAGTAAGATATCTCTATATATAAAAATGGATTTGTGTGTGTGTGTGACACAGTGTGTATGTTTCAGCATAACTCTGGAACCCCTTGAGCAATTTCAACCAAACTTGGTACACAGATGACTTACTCTCTGGAAACAAATACTGTGGGGGTAAGACACCCCTAAGGGTGTGTGTTCTGTTAAGATACAGCCTGTTGTGCCTTAAAATGGCTGCTACTGTACTGCTTTAAAATGGCTTCTACTGTACAGCACAGTGGAGTTGCCATGATAACGGCTTCACAGTACCACACAAGGGGCTCCCTCTGGTAAGGGGGAAAATCCAACATTAGATTATTCTTGAGGACAAATGTATGACCATGATCAATAAAACATTACTGCAACTCGGCTTGCCTGCACCACTATGAGACTGACATGATGTACTTCACACAGATTACATACAAGAAAAGAACTACAACATCGAACAGCTTAGTGTATGGATCAGCTAGCAAAACAACAAGGCGGTATCATTTTACTTCATGCTTCTGGGGGCACAGGGAAAACATTTTTAACTAATTTAATTCTCACTGAAATCAGGGCTCAAGGTGAAGTTGCTCTTCCTGTCTAATACAGGATGGGGATAAATAAATACCCAGGCAACGCCGAGTTATCAACTAGTTAGTAATAAAATATGCAAAGATTATGAATGGAAGTTGTCTTCAAAGCACTCATATTTCATGAATGATGTAATTGCTTCATGAAACACTAATCTAGAGATACCAACAAGTTTTGAATTCCACTTACACCATAATGTTCCTCATTTATTTAATCCTTTATTCAGTGTCAAAATAATAATTTTAGAAGAACTTGAATATGGTGACCTCATAGTTAAAAAGGAGGTTTCCTATCTCTATGCAGAAACTCTGAGGATAAAAATGTGTCTACTATTTTCTTTTATATGATTTATTAATGGCAATACATAATTGTATCTGGATCATGGTGGCCCAGTGGTTAGAATGCAGTATTGCAGTCTAATTCTGCTGATTGCCAATTGAGTCTCACTGGCTCAGGGTTGATTCAGCCTTCCATCCTTCTGTGGTCAGTAAAATGAGGAACCAGATTGTCAGGGGCAATATGCTGACTCTGTAAACTGCTTAGAGAGGGCTGTAAAGCACTGTGAAGCGGTATGTAAGTCTAAGTGCTATTGCTGTTGCTGTTGGATGCAAATTGACTAATTGCCTGATGATATATATGCTTTGAATACTTATAGTAATAGCACCAAAATGTTGGTCCTTCTTTTAGAGACCACAGGTCAAGCTTACTCAAAATACACATTTTTCCATTTCTATGCTCCATTCCACTAATTATTTCCTAGTGCTAGCACCATCCACAGTTTCTTCTTCTGTAGGAAAAAAATGATACTGTCCTAATTTTGCATGAGAAACATAGTTAGAGAGTCAGTTTGGTCTAGTGGTTAAGGCAATAGGCTAAAATCTGGGAGACCATGAGTCTCCCGGATTCCCACCTTAGGTATGAAAATCAACTAGGTGATTTTGGGCCAGTCATTCTGTCAGCCCAATCCACCTTACAGGGTTGTTACTGTGGGAAAAATGGGAAGAGGAATGTTCAGTATGTGAGGAGTAAGACTCAACTCCAAAGTTGTTGGAATACAAAACAATTTTATTGAAGCATTTGCAAAAGTTGGTGGTCCTCAATACACACAGGCAAGAGAATACACCCAAATAATGAAGAAGCGTTCTTTTATCATCATCCTACCCCCGTCAGTTTACGCCACATCATTCCTTTCCAGGCCCAGTTGATAAGCCCAGTCTGGTCACCCAAACTTGCTAAGCATTCACCCCACCTCATGTCTCCCTTATCAGTTCCCCTATTTCACAAGAATCGCAACATAGCCATGGAAAAGAACATTTCTCGAGTGAAAGTAACATTTTAGAGACAAAAACATCAAAATAGGTTTGAGTTAGATACATTCTCAGCCTGCCCATGGTTGGCTTGACTATTTTCTCTGTTCATATAGGCTTGAGAACAGCTAAAAATGCTACAATGTATTAAATGCTCTCCCGGTCTCCGAAAGAAAGGCCTTTTCTTGAAAGTTAAGGTTTATGGGATATTATCAGCAATACAATTGAAAAGCAAATTTAAACATGGCGGTATCTTGGATATGTAGTTCATAAGCTATATGCTAGCCTTTATAATGGAAAATTACAACTTATTATATTGTATCCCACAACTACCTTGAGTTATTTATAAAAATAATAAAGGTGGGATAAAAATAAATAAATAAACCATGATTGAATTCTTGGGTTTTGGTATCTCCTTCTTCTGCATGTCATCAGTCCAATCACAGGACTGCATCAGGAATTAAGCAAATTTTTCTGGAGGACAATATACCAGTGGTGAAATCTAAAATTTGTTACTACCGGTTCTGTGGGCGTGGCTTGGGGGGGTTAATGTGACTGGGTGGGCATGGACAATTTTTTTTAACTTTTAAAACCATTTTTTCTACAACCTCTTCAGTGAAGAGGTTGTAAAAAAATGATTTCAAAAGGCTCTGACGATCCCAGCTGAATTGCCTGATCGGCAGAGGCTTTTTAAAACAGCCTCTGCTGATCAGGCAACTCAGCTGGGATTGTCAGAGGCATTTAAAAGAAAAATAGGGTTTTTTTTCTTTTAAATGCCTCTGATGATCCCAGCTGAGTTTTTAAAAAAGCCTCTGCCAATCAGGCAACTCAGCTTAGATCGTCAGAGGCATTTAAAAGAAAAAAAGGGTTTTTTTCTTTTAAAAGCCTTAGACGATCCCAGCTGAGCCACGTGATCATCAGAGGCTTTTTTTTTACTTTTAAAAGCATTTTTGCTGCCGAAGAGGTTGTAGAAAAAATGCTTTTAAAAGTAAAAAAAAAAGCCTCTGATGATTGTGCAGCTCAGCTGAGCATGGGGGGTGGCAGGGATTTTGGCTACCAGTTCTCCAAACCACCCGCCTCCATCGCTACCAGATTGGGTGATCCGTTCCGAACCGGGAGCATTTCACCCCTGCAATATATCACTACTTCTTCTTTTTTTACCCTCTGTCTTGTCATGAAGAATCTGATAAAGTTAAAAGCAAAATAACACAATCACAAGAGGAACGGAGTCAAAAGCAGTAATTTCCCTTACTGTTGTGTATTAAGGCTTCACTCTGGTCCGCCTCTCAAGCGGGAAGAGAGATTCATCCTGATTGGCTGGCCAGATGACAGTTGACTATAAAAGGAGCAGACAGAGAATCAGCTGTTGCTGTTAGCTGAGCTGTCACTGTTAGCTGAGCTGTTAGAATTAATAAACTGTTAGCTAAACGTTACTTCTATCTCGCCTCATTTCTTCCACCCTCTCTTCCCGGAACAGAATACCTACAATGTCTCTCTCCTTTCTTTCCAAATTTATATAGGCAACAAATGCTGATTCCCAGATTCCTCTATGCACTGTTTCGGAAGCAATGGCCAAAAGGGTTTGGTTTGTCTTCATTCCATTTCTGCCTAAACCAGTAAGGAGCAAAAGTGAAAGTGCTTACAATACTGTCAGCTGTACAGTCTAGAGCTATGGCTGATAAACCACAGACTGAGCTCTGCTCTGACCAGCTCTTAATGCAAAATGACAACCAAAAGAATGATCAAGGACTAGTGGGTAGGAAGCATACTCTCATCAGCCTGAAATGCCCCCAAAGTGCCATTCTGATCCCACAGGTAGTCCTTGCCTTACAACCATTGTTTAACAACAGTTCGAAGTTATGATGATGCTGGAAAAAGCCCATCCTCAAAGTTATAATCATCACACCAATTGTTTTAGCTTTTTTATATGTCCACCAACATAGTAAAGGGTTCACATTTCCAACATCCATTTGAAATGCCTTTATATATTCTAAATCGCAATAACACTTAGACTTATTTTACTTATTACATACCATTTTACAGTGCTGTACAGCCCTCTCTAAGCGGTTTTACAGTGTCAACATATTACTCCCAACAATTTGGGTTGTCATTTTACTGACCTCGGAAGGATAGAAAGCTGAGTCAACCTTGAGCCTGGTGGGATTTGAACTGCCAAATTGAAGGCAGCCAGCAGTTAGCAGAAGTAGCCTGCAGTACTGCGCTCTAACCAGTGGTGGAATTCAATTTTTTTTACTACCGGTTCTGTGGGTGTGGCTTGGTGGGCATGGTGTCGCTTGGTGGGCATGGCTTGGTGAGTGTGGCAGGGGAAGGATACTGCAAAATCTCCATTCCCTCCCCACTCCAGGGGCCAGCCAGAGGTGGTATTTGCAGGTTCTCCTAACTACTCAAAATTTCTGCTACCGGTTCTCCAGAACCTGTCAGAACCTGCTGAATTTCACCCCGACTAACCACTGCGCCACCGAGGCTCTAAATAATTTATTTGGTGCCATGATACACCATTTTATAAAAATATCCAATTCATGTGTATTTTATCTTGCTTTTTCTTTTAAAATTCACTATTACAAAATATAAAATATCCTCTTAGAAAAGCTTTATTTTCATCCAAACCACTCTTGGAGAGAGCTTCCGGTTCCGGATGGTGACGGACACTGCCTGGGTGAGCTCCTGCCCCAGCGTCTGAACCCCCCCGCTTGGAGGCCCCTCGGGGCCGGGTGCCCTGGTTTCGGGGTATCCGCCTTTAAGGGTGGCTCACCAGGGGTCCCCTGCCTCAATTCCAGGGGCTGGGCGGCCAATGCTGGCGCGCCTGAGGCTCCGGCGAGTGGGGGCAGCACACAGCGGCCATTCTCAAGGCCACTAACCGCGCCATTGCGCCTGTAGGACCTGGTGTATATTGAAATTAAGGCAGCACGTAAAGAGGCGATTGGAAGAGGAAGGGATGCAGGCCGGAGAATAAGCAGAAAAGGAGAGACCTTGATTGGCGAAGGGACAAGGCGTCCTGCGAGTGAGAGGGGGGGTGAAGTTTTTCTCCCCCCCTTGTAGCTGGGAAGGGCGCCATGGCTGAGAGGAAAGAGGAGGAAAAAAGAAGGAGACCTCTTACCTCGCTGATTTTTTGTGGAGAATGGTGGAGGCGGAATTCGAGAAGGGAGGCTGGAGGCCTCTCTCTTTGCCGGAGAGTTATGGCCGGGGCCTGATTTCCTGCTTCTTTGTACACAATTGATGACATCACCCACCTCTGGTTTCCTGTTTGACCTACTCTACAAGCCGGACTCGTTGCTTCTGTGAGCGCCCTCTGGTGGATTGTGAGGAAACAGTGTTGACTTTTAAGAAGATCTTTTCTTCTCTGGATGCTTGTGCCTACCTGAGGACCTCTCATTCTTTATCATTGCAAGATGGCAAAAGGACAAAGACCAGCTGCAGGTGACATGGAAAAAATTCTGGAGAAATTGGCAAAATTGGATGAGAAACTTGTGAAACTTGATAAACTTGATGACCTGCAAAAAGGGCAACTGGAAATAAAATCTGAAATTGTAGTTATGAAAAAAGATTTAACTGCTGTTCAACAGGTGGCAGAGGAGAATAAGAAAAAGGTGGGAGGTTTGGAGGGGGAGGTGCGGGCAATCCAGAAGAGGGAAGAAATGAGAGGAAATGTAATCTTAACTTCGCAGCTGGATAGAATGTCTTATTTTCAAATGTCAGGTTTCAAAATGTGGAAGAGGTGGACCAGGAAGATTTGCGAGAAGTGATGGTTAAATTGTTGGGCGAATTTACTGAAAGAGGTTTGGACTTTATGAGATGGGATATGGATCTAGTTTATAGAGTAAACTCACAATATGCAATTTTACATAGTGTCCCAAGAGAGGTCCACATTAAATTTGTGAGAAGGGAAACGAGAGATGAAATACTGAGAATTCAAAGATTGGGGGCGCTGATATACAGGGGCAAGGAGGTCACCATTCTGAAGCAGACCCCTAGACAGGTACGAGAATTAAGAAGAAATTATTATTTTTTATCAAATAAACTGTACCTTAAGGGAATTGGCTTCAGGTGGTTGATGCCGGAAGGTTTGATGATTTTCTGGGAGGGCAGTAGGAAGAAAATTAATAGTGTGGCGGAGGCTCAGGCCTATTTGGAGCAACATAAGACACTCCTAGAGGGGGAAGATACAGGAACCGAGGAAGGGGAGGTACCAGATGATCAAGGAATGGGGGCGGGCGAGGCCGTGGCGGTCCGGGAGGAGGGGGGTGCTAAGGCCAGAACCTTGAGACCTAGAATTAAGAAATGACGAAGTGGGAGGAATCTATTATCTTGTGCTTTTTATGACATCTCTTATTTTTGTAAACTTTGATATTACTCTGGATACCGAACTGATATTTTTGTATAAATCTGGTTGTTAAATTTGAAATTCTAATAAGGGAATATCTGCTGTATGTGAAAAAAAAAGAAAAAATATATATCTTTGTAAAAGGATAGCGAAAATTCCACATATTGTAAGCGATAATATTGTTTATTTTTAACCAATAAAAACTTTTATAATAAAAATAAAAAAAAACTATTCTTACTACTGTACCTTTCTTATGATTACTGAAAAAATTCTCTTAACTTCTTTTTGTAATTCTCCACTACCATATGCTTTTGTAATAACATCTCATTCAATCTCCACTAAAAGAGACACTTTTCTTTTCAAAAGATAATGTCCCTGGAATGTGATCTGAGAAACAGTTTGTTATAATATCTACACTTTATGAATCAGGGGTGAAATGCTACCAGTTCAGGCCAGTTTGCCCGAACCAGTAGTAAAAGATGCTACCGGTTCGCTGAACTAGTAGTAAAAAAATGCTTTAAAAAGTAAAAAAAAAGTTCTGACAATCGCGTGTCACTCGGCTGATCTTTGGACTTTTTTTTTTTACTTTTTAAGCATTTTTTTACTACTGGTTCTCTGGAACCGGTAGTTAAAAATGCTTTAAAAAGTTTTTTAAAAAGCAGGAAATCCAAAAGCGCACATTTGGTGTGGACTGTGCATATGTGCGCAGCGTGCATCTGGTGCACACTGCGCATGCACACGCAGCAGCATCCGGCATGCATTGTGGATGAGCGTGCACAGCACACATCTGGTGTGCACCACGCATGCGAGGGCAGTGAACCGGTGGCGACCGGCGGAGGATTTCACTACTGTTATGAATACCAATAGATAAAATGTTAGAGAGCCAGATCTTATCTATTCTTGGAAAAGATCTATGTTTCTTGGAAAAATAAGAATATTTTTTTGAGTCACTATTTTTAAATGTCTATACATCAACAAGCTCCAAATTATTTATTAAATCAAAAAGAATCTTTGGTACTTTGCCTTGTATATTTTTAATATTTTTGTCAGAAGTTCTGTCTATTTGTGGGGAAATCATCCCATTCCACTGTCCTGAGATGCTAATTTTCATACTGAAAGACCAATAATCTATCCATAGGTCCTTTATAAAATCGTCATTTGGAGCGTATTTTTTTCAATAACAAAGTCTTAACTCCCTATAGATTAACTTCCAGCCCAACATGCCTGCCATGATTTTTTGGGTACAGTGGAGGATTTATATTGAAAACAACTCAATTTCTTTTTTTATTCCTGTTGAGTAAATTTAAATGAAGTTAAACTAAAAATTAATTTGACTCACATTGAAAACTTCTTTCCAGCCTTGGATTTTCTATTATAAACAATCATGCCAACCGTGCTTCTTTATTTTATTAATTTCTTGAATATTAATTACCCTTCATATCTATGCTGTTATAAGATATATCACCCTAATTTACATCCTATTTGTCTTACTAAAAAGCATCATGTTAAAACCTTGATTGAACAAAGCTGCGACGGGCAGCTTCAATGGACCCATCTGGAGAAAAACAGAGACCATGAAAGAGTATGACATGGAATATAAGACAAGAAATGATAATGAATATGAACTAACAAATAAAATATTGTTAAATTAACAGAATGGGGAAGGATCAAATTGATCATCATAAATATCAGAATGGACTGATATTATGAAGTAGAGCGGATGTATGTATATGTGCAGGAAAGTGAACATATAAGATTAATTATGAAAATAACACATGTACATCAAATATTATGAATTGGGCTAAGCTAAATTGCTCTGGTTGCATGAAAATAGGAATCCTTTGGCTATTTCTGCATACATGGCAATATTTTTTAATTCTAATGTAATTTCAGAGCATACTTAGTTAATATCTTGGGTTAAATAGAGTCTGCTCCTCTTTTTCAGATTGGAAGTCTGAATCACCCAACTCCTGGAACTCAGAAGCAGGTCAAGAATAAAGACTGACATTTTGAGAAACATATTGCCTCTGATAGTAAATACAACCTTATCCTTTATTACATTCCCCACTTAAGTTGTTCAGGTTGGTAGCAATCACTGAAACGTTGAACTCAAGGTTTTATCTATGTGCTATATTAAGAAACATTTCAATATCTACTCTGAATTTTTAGCCATTCAGTTTCATGGGCTCCATTGTAAAAGGAAAACAATGTCTGAATATTTATTTTCTCCATATCATGTATAATTTTATGCACCTTAGTCTCCTTAACCTTTTTGTTTTTGAAGCTATGAAAGCTTTGAAAATATCATTTTTGCTCCGATGGTAATTGGTCCAGTCCCTGATGTTTCTAGGAGTAAATGGAAGGAATCCTGTTCAAAAGACTGAGAAATTGCTGCCATTTACTATTACACATTGGCCTACTGGAGCTATGGTCTGACTGGGTAGACAGGCGCGACTTTTGCTTTACATGCTTAATTTTTTTTTAATGTGCAGTTTGGTTCATTTCAGGAGGCCTTGTGCCAGAGCTTATCCCAATCAGTTGGTTGAAGCTGTTTGATGATTAAAGCAGGAAGTGTCTGTTTGGTTCATATGAGTGTTATCTGAAGTAGATGACATGACAAATTTCATCCTTCTGTCAAAACTAATTAAATGTTTTATTATTATAAATTTAAAATGTGTAGAGTTACCATAGGAATAATTGACAGAACATTCTGGGCATACAAACTTGATGCAATCTTTCCACAATTAATGTAATAAAGTTACCTGTCACATAGAGATCTTTGCTATCATTACTATTATTTATACTTTCTTTTATAAAGTGCTTCCTTTTAGAACATCAGTCTTCTGATATTTAATCCAGTGCAATCCAGTCTCCTGTTGACCAAGCCTGGGGCTGGTCTAATGAGTCCAGATAAGGGTCCTGAGCAGAGTTGTCCAGACAAGTTGAGACTGGTTCTGACCCAAGTCCTCTGCTAGGGTCTGGCTGACTACAGGTCTCTGTAGAATATTCTGAAATTCTTCCTCTCAAGAATTATCTTCAAATGTGGCCATGATAGTCTCTGCATGGAATTTATTAGCATTGAGTAATAAAGCAAATTCAAGGAGAGAGGAAATTTCCAAGATTGGAAAATGTTTATTCTGTTGTGTTGATGGCATGAAAAAGAAAAGAAAAGGGCTTGCAACAGCAAAGTCTGTAGAGCCCCACTATGTATGTTAGTTCAGCATTAGTTCCAATGAGCATGCTGTAACTGGCTCCATATCTTGCCAAATATTGTGACACTTTCAGTGCACTGCTTTGGCCAGTGTATGTTGCACACTGGCAAGACTTAAGCTTCAAAAGAAAAGTCTCAGACCCCACCCCTGGCACCCCCCAAACCGAGGAAAAACCTTCCCTCTTTTTAGTCTGAAGTCTGATATGAAGAACTTCTACTGAGATTTCTCTGCAGAGACTTTGGGTTTTCCTGGCAAACAGGGTTGAAGGATCCTCAGCAGAATGTCTGCACTTTGCATGTCAAGAGGAGCCAGCAGGCTGGATCTGCCAGCCAAGGGAAACACAGCCTCAGTCCCAAGAACGCTTTTACGAGACACAGACCCACAGCGGACTTGGAGGAGATGACTGAACTGGGGGCCTCTTGTCTGTCTTTTTTATTTCTCTCTCTCTCTCTCTCTCTCTCTCTCTCTCTCTCTCTCTCTCTCT
>WNWU01000089.1:2114284-2125430 GCA_012654045.1 Ptyas mucosa
ATAATAATAATAATAATAATAATAATAATAATAATAATAATAATAATTTTATTTATATACCGCCCTCCTCCCGAAGGACTCGGGGTGGTGTACAGCCAATTAAAACATAAATATACAGTATCAAAGTTAAAATTAATTAAAATTAAAAGTTTTGGCCAAATTTTAAAACCCAAAGTTAAAACCCGATTTAAAATCATTCAATTAGATAGCCCCGCCTGTTGGAACAGTAGGGTCTTAAGGGCACAGTGAAAGACCCGGAGATCAGAGATGTTACAAATATCCGGGGGCAATTCATTCCAAAGGGCAGGGGCTCCGACAGAGAAGGCTCTCCTCCTGGGTGTCGCCAGACGGCATAACTTGGCCGACGGCACCCTGAGGAGTCCCTCTCTGTGGGAGTGAACTGGTCAGTGGGAGGCTGTTGGTGGCAGAAGGCAGTTCTGTAGATATCCTGGTCCTATGCCATGGAGCACTTTAAAGGTGGTAACCAACACCTTGAATTGCACTTGGAAAACCACTGGGAGCCAGTGCAGCTCGCGCAGGAGAGGTGTTACATGGGCATAACGAGGTGTGCCCATAACTACCCGTGCGGCCACATTCTGGACCAGTTGGAGCCTCCGAGTGTTCTTCAAGGGGAGCCCCATGTAGAGAGCATTACAGTAGTCCAGACGGGAGGTGACGAGGGTGTGAGTGATTGTGCGCAAGGCATCCCAGTCCAGAAAGGGACGCAACTGGCGGATCAGTCGCACCTGATAGAAAGCCCCCCTGGCTACGGCCATCATGTGCTCTTCTAAAGACAGCCGTGAGTCCAGGAGGACGCCCAGATTGCGAGCCCTCTCTGTGTGGGGCAAAGATTCACCCCCAATAGTCAGCGATGGCACTAGCTGACTATACCGGGATGCCGGAAGCTACAGCCACTCAGTCTTGGAAGGGTTGAGCTTGAGCCTATTTCTCCCCATCCAGACCCGCACGGCCTCCAGGCAGCGGGACATCACATCAAGGGCATCATTGGGGTGGTTTGGGGTGGAGATGTACAGCTGGGTGTCATCAGTTTACTGGTGGACTCTCACCCCAAAACCACGGATGATCTCACCCAGCGGCTTCACATAAATGTTGAACAGAAGGAGCGAGAGGACCAACCCTTGCGGCACCCCACAAACAAGGCGCCTCGAGGTTGACCTCTGTTCCCCTGCTAACACAAACTGCGAGCGGTCGGAGAGGTAGGAGGAGAACCACCGTAGCATGGTGCCTCCAATTCCTAATCTCCTCAACCGCTGCAGCATGATACCATGGTCGATGGTATCAAAAGCCGCTGAGAGATCTAATAGGACCAGGACAGAGGAGCAACCCCTGTCCCGAGCCTTCCAGAGATCATCAACCAACGCGACCAATGCTGTTTCTGTGCTGTACCCCTGCCTGAAGCCCGACTGGTACAGGTCTAGATAGACTGCTTCCTCCAGGTACCGGGGTAGTTGTCGTACCACCACACTCTCAACAACCTTCACCACAAAACGAAGGTTGGAGACCAGACGATTATTTACTAATACAGCTGGGTCCAGGGATGGCTTCTTGAGGAGGGGCCTCACCACCACCTCTTTCAAGGCGGTGGGAAAGGCACCCTCACTCAAGGAAGCATTTATAATCCCCTGGGGCCAGCCTTGTATAACCTCCTGGGAGGCCAGTACCAACCAGGAGGGACACGGGTCCAATAAACATGTGGCAGCACTAAGCCTACCCAGAATCCTGTCCATGTCCTCAGGAGCCACAGGGTCAAACTCTTCCCAGATAATATTCTCAAGACTCGCTCCCGTCTCCCTACCTGGACTCATCCAGTCAGAGTTCAAGCCTTCCCAAATCTGAGCGACTTTAGCATGCAGGAACTGCACAAAATCCTCAGCTTGACCCTGCAAGGGATCTTCCCGCACTCCCACCTGAAGGAGGGAGTGGGTCACCCTAAACAGAGCGGCTGGGCGGTTCTCTGCAGATGCAATAAGAGTGGAAAAAAAGTTAGATTTTGCTGCTTTTATCACCACTAGGTAGGTCTTGATATAAGATCTCACCTGTGTCTGGTCAGATTCGGATTGACTAGTCCTCCAGACACTCTCTAGGCATCTTTTCCGACACTTCATCTCTCTCAGCTCCTCGGAGAACTAAGGAGCCGGTTGAGGTTGGCAACGGGTCAGAGGCCGCAAAGGCACAACGCTGTCCAAAGCCCCTGCAGCCACATTATCCCAGGCGGCCACCAGGTCTTCAGTCGAGTCGTGTGCCAGAGTCTCCGGAAACAGCCCAAGCTCCATCTGGAACCTTTTGAGATCCATCAAGCACCTGGGACGGAACCATCTAGTCGGTTCCATCTCCCTGCGGTGGGGGGAAGCGGCTTGAAAGTCTAAGTGAAGGAGCAAAGGATCTGTCCATGACAAGGGTTTAATGTCTAGGTCCCCTCTACCAAGATCATTCAGCCACTGACCAGAAATGAAAATCAAGTCCAGAGTGTGTCCCCCTGTGTGAGTGGGGCTTTGCACTAATTCGGTCAGGTCCATGGCCATCATGGAAGCCATGAACTCCCGAGCCAACTCTGACATCTCACCGACGGATGGCAGGTTGAAGTCCCCCATAACAATAAGTCTGGGGGTATCAACCGCCACCCCGGCTATCACGTCGAGTAGCTCAGGCAGGGCCGCTGCCACGTGGCAGGGAGCCAGGTACGTAGTCAGCAAACCCATCTGCACCCCACGACCTCACTTCACAAAAAGGGACTCACATCCGGCTATCTGAGGAACAGTGGCCTCCCTCGGACAAAGACTTTCTCTAATAATTGCCGCTACCCTCCCACCCTTTCCCTGAGCCCTCGGCTGATGAAATGCATGGAAGCCTGGAGGGCACATTTCAATGAGGGGAACCCCCCCTCCTGGCCCAATCAGGTCTCCGTAATCCCAGCCAGGTCTGCATCCCCCTCCATAATAAGATCACAAATGAGGGTGGCTTTATGAATTACCGACCTGGCATTACATAACATCAGCCGAGGACCCAGGGGCATTACATAACATCAGCTGAGGACCCAGGGCCTGAGACTCTGTGCAATCCAGGACACGAGCCACGCTATGGGGGCCGGAGTACGCAATTGCTTGAAGACATCGGGTGCGCACCCCCAAAAGCGGATATGGCCTCCTGTGTCCGCCATACCTGCCCCCCCCCACTTATCACATTGATGGAACTGCCCTTCTTTTCGCCACCCAGCACCCCAGTTAGATTACCCTTCTCACCTCCTCCGCTGCGCCCAACCAACCCACCATCCCGCACAGTGGCTAAATGGACCATCTCTACAGCCCCCTCCCTCCCACCCGGGTCCCCTTAAAAACGTCCCTGCTACCCTTTTTATAAAAACCCTCAACCCCCTCTTTTTCACATGCCACCTCTCCGGGTCCCAAAACCCGTCATTGACTTTGATTTGTTTTCACCTTCCCCACTCAATTCTAGTTTAAAGCCCTCCTGATAAGTTGAGGCAGTCATTTTCCAAAAGTATTCTTCCCAGTTTTTGTGAGGTGTAGCCCATCCCCAGCCCATTGTGGAAGTAGTGCAGATCATGGTCCAGGAATCCAAAGTTCTTTTGGCGACACCAACCCTTTAGCCAGTGGTTCACTTCCTAAAGGGCTGGTGTCACCAAAAGAATTTTGGATCTCTGGACAAAGACAAAGACAGAGAGAGAAACAGAAAGTTTTATTTATAAATAAGAAACAGACTCCAATTAACATAATATAATTGTTATTAAAGAAATAAATCTCATATGGTTGCACATGGAAAACATAGCCATCATAGGTTTAGCTGGTATTGGTTGTTGTTACACCTGCTGGCAGTTCTTGGCAAAACCTCAGCTAAATAATATTAGATTCTTTTTGAGTGGTTTAATATATCTCCTTTCAGCAACATTTATACCCTCAATAGAACATGTACAACTCATATCTGAGTAGCAGTACATTAACTCAGACCATTGTTATACTCCTGCACAACCACTTTCAGGATTTTATCTTTCAGCCCTGATCCTATTCCATGCACTGAAGGGAAAGGTAAGAATTCCATCTGAGCCCCTAGGCTCTGGAGTTGAAAAGTTGATTTTTCTAGTTAATACCTTAAATCTCCCTACTTTCTCCTCTTAAAAACAGATCTAAGTTGCAATAGCTGTAGAACATTTTCCTGTTTGGAGGAGTGGGAAATGGGAAACACCAGCAGAAGATACTACTAATACATATTTTTCTTTCTAAATCCAGATAAAGTATTCTTTCCTGGTTTCCTAAATGCAACTATCCAGGAAAAACATGTGTGCAGCTACGTGAGATGCACACTAGACCAGTAATGGATTTCAAATCCCGTCGCTACCGGTTCACTCGTAGGTGCGCGCACGCTCACATGTGCTGCTTCTGCGCATGCACAGAGATGAGCCTCCTGCCACCGCTACTAGTTCACCCAATATGGGGTGAACCGGTAGCAACCCACTACTGCACTAGACATGAAGAGGATTCAGTAATTTGTGTGGAATGTGGCAAGAGTGCTAGAGGAACCCCTGGAGGTTCCTGATTAATGCTGGAGAAATACCATAAAAGAATCGTTTCTATTCTAGATACAGTATACTAAGGGCTAAGTTAAGTGGTCTGACTCTAAATTTTTCAGTATTGGAGTAGGGAAGAATGTTTTGGATATTGAGTAACCAACATGAAAAGATTTGGATGAAGAATTAAAAATGATCTTTTTTAAAAAAACTTATATTTATATGCCGCCCTTCTCCGGAGACTCAGGGTGGCTTACAATGCGTTAAGCAATAGCCTTCATACTTTTGTATATTTTATACAAAGTCAGCTTATTGCCCCCACAATCTGGGTCCTCATTTCACCTACCTTAGAAAGGATGGAAGGCTAAGTCAACCTTGAGCCTGGTGGGATTTGAACTTGCAGTAATTGCAGGCAGCTGGATGTTAAATGCTGCCTTAGTAGGAGCATTAGCCTCCTACACCACTCAGGTGTCTGAAAGAAAAACTCTTCTGCTACATTTCTTTAAAAGGACAGCTTAATTTCTTGACTATTTATACTTTATAACAACCTTTTTTTTAAAAAAAATCTAGAGATAATCTATTAATACCCCCTTCTTTTATAATGGATAACTATTTACTAGAATATGCTTCCCTAGTGTTAACTTGATTTCCAAAAGTGAAAAAAATATATTAATTTACGTATTTATTAATTTTATTTCATAATTCAATTTCCCAAGAATCAATCCCATGGAAAAGATACAAAGCTAAACCAAATAAAAACTTGGCAGGATCACATTTTCCAGTGTCATCAGAGTGTTGTACCGTTCCATAAACCTATAATAAATTTGGAGGCACTGCTCCAAATTATTCTCCTCAGAACTTTTCTGTAAAATGAAGTAAAACAATTATTTTCAATTTGCCAGGTTTTTCTCATCTCTGCAGACATTATTTATAATATAATTATAATTAAGAAAATATAATTATTTTGTATAAGGCAAATTGTATTTGAAGACAAGAAATGTCCATGTTTCCATAATATTTCCATATGAGTAAACATTTCAGCTCATCTGCTGATTCCCCACCCCCACCCCATTCCACTCAGCTGTTTGTGTTTTTGAACAGAAAACAGTGCACACCTTTATCAAACCATTCATCAGAAAATGCAGGAATTCTGATTGGGGCTAATTCTTGAAAGTGAATAAAAATTAGAGAGCAGGACAAATTTTCAGCATGTTCTCCATTGCTTCAAAGAAACCTAATGTAGCCTTGGAGAGGCTGCTGACATTCCAAATTTTAAAAAATCCAAAATTCTTTCAACTACATGGTTCTGAAGTGGAGATACCTGGAAATCTTGGTAACAAACTACACAATTTCATTGTTAGCCTGTCAACAGCAGTTTGAAGCGCAACTTAGTCAAGGTGGACTGCACGTCCCATTTCAGTGAAAGAATTTTCAGGGGTTGTTTCTCCCACTCTGTAGAAAATCCTGGCAAATATCCCAGGCTTTACGGTTATTTATTAATTTGTTTGTTTATTTAATAATTAAGGTAATATATTTAAAATAATTTAAAAGAAAAAATATTACAATAACAACAAAATAAATTGTATGCATATGGACTTCTTTTGCAAGAAGTATGTATGTATGGATATATAATTTTTTAACATAACAGTTTCAATAAGATAACCACATTTCATTGTAATCATTCATACATATTCTATGTTCATGGGCAATTCATTCAGAAGGCACAATTAAGATTTTAGGGTAATTAGAGGCAGACATTTGTCTGGTGTTGAAGAACCAATCTCTCCGCAATAATGGCATGAAGAATCCATTTCTATTTTTAGTTTTCTATTTTCTATTGTTTTCTATAACAGGTATGTAAGTCAAAAGATTATGTACATCCAAAAATATTAAACGTTGACTCAAAGTAAAATTAATATATTATTTCTTCCCAGAAGATAACTTTAGGACATGCATAAATATGTTTTTTAATGAACTGTTATTTTGATTGCATTTCCAACAATACAATGATTAACGAGAGTTTTAGTATTAAGTTTAAAACATTTTTCCATTGTTTGGGCTTTACAATTTACATATCAGATTGATTTATTGATAACAGATATTCATAAAGACTGGTAGTTTGCTTTTGGGGCTCATAAAATTTAATAATCCATTGTAATAATTTAGATGTCACTGAAGATGAAAATGCCACTGAACCAAACTATTGTGTTAGCCAATGTTGTAACTGTAAACAATGTCAATGGTGGCAACCGGCAAATGGTGTTTATTGTTTAACCATTTGGCGGGTGTGTCTTGAGTCAATGTTGGCTCTTGAGTCAGTCTTGATTCCTGGGACTGCCTGGACAAGTTCACATAGTTTTCCTGGCAAGGCTTTTCAGAAGTGGTTTGCCGTTGCCTCCTTCCTAGGGTTGAGAGAAAGTGACTGGTTCAGTCATCGACCTGGTTTCATGCTTAAGACAGGACTAGATCTTACAGTCTCCTGGGTTCTAGTCCAGAGCCTTTAAATAATACATTAAATGAGCTCTCATATAATTAAACACAGAGAATAATAAAACCTCATTATTAACATCCAATAGTTGATTTAATGTAAAGGTTCTATGTACCTTCCAGGTCTTTCATAAAACTATTTTTTAATCAGTCTGAATTCTTGATTATCCTATAGCCATGATGGCGAACCTATGGCACGCGTGCCACAGGTGGCACACGTAGCCATATCGGTGGGCACGCGAGCATTGCCTTAGCCCAGGTCCGGCGCGCATTGTGTACTGGCCAACTGATTTTCAGACCTTCTGGGCCCACCAGAAGTTGGGAAACAGGCTGTTTCTGGCCTTTGGAGGGCCTCCAGGGAGTGGGGAAGGCTGTTTTTGCCCTCCCCAGGCTCCCAGAAAGGCTCTGGAGCCTGGGGAGGGCGAAAAACTGGCCTACCGTGCCATCGCATGCCAAAAGCGGGGGGAGTTCAGGGGGATGGGGCACAATAATTCCCCCTGCTTCCCCCGCTTTCGGCACGCGATGGCAAAAAGGTTAGCCATCACTGTCCTATAGCATCAATTTAGTGTAAATAAAAGAATCAAAACACATTTTCCATAAATAATTATGGAATTTCTTTTAATTAACAGGTGATATAATAAATCTATTATATTCTGGACCCCAAACATTCCAATTAACTACAGATGTTAAAACAAATATTTCCAGAATGGCCTGGGAAACAGAATTTGCATGACTGAAGATGTTTAAAATGTGATACTGTTCAAAAGTTATACTGTACATAATAATATAACAAAACCCCGATATTTAACAAAAAATTGCATGTTTTTTAAATATATGTTCAGAACTGAAGAAATGTAATGAAACCATGTAAAGTTTTTGAAAGTATTTTTGGATACTGTATTTATACATTATAGAATTCCAGGCAAGATATAAAGTATCTTAAAATACTTCAAGGGTATTTATTTTACTCTGGATAATAAATTTAATTACTCCCTGTATTTCTCTTCATAGAAATATCTTTATGTACCCTATTCATATTCATTGCATTTAAGAAATATTATTTGGGATAATATCATAATAATTACCGTATATACTCGAGTATAAGCCGACCCGAATATAAGCCGACCCCCCCCCAATTTCACCCCCAAAACTGGGAAAACTCATTGACTCGAATATAAGCCGGGGGTGGGAAATGCAGCGGCTACTGGTAAATTTCAAAATAAAAAAAGACTGGTCAAAAGTGCAAGGACCTGTCAGAAATCACTTTTTTCAGCCCTCTGGGTAGTCCTTTTGTGCATATGGACTACTCAGAGGGCTGAAAAAGTTATTTTTGACTGGTCCTCGCACTTGTGACCAGTCCTCGAACTTACGATTGTCCTCACATTTTACGTTTTTGCTCTATCTTGTCACCATGGTGAAGAGAAGCAGTTGTGAAATGAGTGACATGGTTTTAAGAATGCTGCATGGGCATAAATGTGAGGATGGTCATAAGTGTGAGGACCAGTCATAAGTGTGAGGACCTGTCAGAAATGACTTTTTTCAGCCCTCTGAGTAGTCCCTAGACACATATATCACATGACCAGCTAGCCATGCCTACCCAGTCACTGGCTTGATCTAATTTCAGGCAAGTTGAAGCCTCTGTTAAGAGATACCAGGGCTGGGCAAATGTGGCCCTTTTACAACCTGTGGACTTCAACTCCCAGAATTCCTGAGACAGCCAAGCTGGGAGAACCCACTAGCTAGCAGCCAATTACAAGAAGGCTAGCTAGCAGCCAATTACAATCAGCTCGCAACTCAAGCTCAGTGCACATGGAATCTCCGGTGAGGATTTCTTTATTTCTTTCTCCCTTTAAGCCCGCCCCCCCCCCCAGCCTGTTTTTGCTTCCAGGGGGCTGCAGAGAGTCTTGCTAGGCATCCCTAGCAAGACCCCTTGCTAGGCATTTTTTTTCGTGACCCGAATATAAGCCGAGGGGGCATTTTTCAGCCTGAAAAACGGGCTGAAAAACTCAGCTTATATTCGAGTATATACGGTAATCAATTCAGTCTATATACAAAAATCACAATTACTTAATGTGTACATAATTTACTTATAAGTATCAGTTTTTAGACCACCTGACAGAGTATCTTGCCATTTTGTCAAAGTCAAATTAATGTCAGATAAATCAAAGCCAAAATCACAGTATGAGGTTTGGAGATAAATAATAAAATATGATCAGCAGATAAGGCAAATTTATATTCTCAAAAATTATGCAAAAATCCATGGATATTATAACTGTGTCTCTCACCATGAGCTAAGAGTTCTAGACAAATATCAAAGAGGAAAATGAACTATTTGTCTAGTTGTCAACCCTGAAGCAATTTTAATTTTCTAACTTCTGCTTCTATTTTCTAGCCATTGATAAAATGTCTCCCATATTTTAAAAAACTATTCTGTTTCCTCCTTATCCTTAATTTTCATAATTAATCTATCCATCTCGGCACATTCTAATATTTTCTTTATTACATGTTCCTCTGTAGGAATATCTTCATTTTTCCAATTTTGTGCATATACAATTCTTGCTGCTGTTAAAACATGTAAAATTAAGTGTATATTACCTTTATTATAATTTTTTGGTAAGATACCCAACAGAAACAATTCTGATTTTAGGTCTATTTGTTGTTTTGTCATTTCTCCTAGCCATATTTGCATTTTTATCCAATATTTTTTTTGCCTTTGGACACATCCACCATATATGATAATAAGAGCCCGGTAACTGATTACATTTCCAACATTTGGCGGACAGGTTTTTAAACATCTTTGCCATTCTCGATGGTGGCAAATGCCACCTATAAAACATTTTGTATAAATTTTCTTTATAGGCAGTTGACATAATCAATTTGTAACTTCTCTCCCAGAGCATTTGCCATTTAGACATCATATCGTCACTGCTACCGGCTCGGGAGAACTGGGCCGAACCGGGAGGAACCCACCACTGCATCAATCCCTAAAAATACCTTATCCAATTCTGTAGGTTCTTTATAAAATCCATACATTTCTATGTCGTTCTTGTACCTTGAATGTATTTGCATATGTGGCCACCAAGCCAAATCAATCCCTTGATTTTTCAGTTCTTGCATCGATTTTTCCATATTTTTCGGAGTATAAGACACACCTTTTTCCCCCCTAAAAGGGGGTGAAAATTTAGATGTGTCTTATACACCGAATGTAGCCCTGCCCACCCACTGGCCTCCACCCTTTGGCCTCTACCACGCAGCAGTTACCTCCTTGCAAGCAAACAGCAAGAAAAAACAGCCCCTTTCAGGTTCAGCACAGGCTAATTAGCACAAGTTGATTGGATCGGCCTCCCGACTCTCAGATGATTTGCTCTCAGCTGTTTTGCGCAGGGCTCTGCTACTTGCTGCAAAGAGGTAAATTGCTGGAGCTAATCAAGCTATGCTGAAAAAAAAATGAAAGTAAAGCAGGCTGCTTGCTGTTTGCTGCAAGGTTGCAAAATTAGGCAGAGGCAGAAGCAGAGGCAGATTTCTTTTTCTTCTTTTTCCTTAGCAAAAAAGGTAGGTGCAAACAATGGGAAATTTAGGGCAAAAGAGGAGAGTTCAAGATTTTAAAACACAAAAGAAAAGAAGGAGAAAGAAAAAGGCAAAAATAAAAATGGGAAGGGAGAAAATGAAAAAGAAATGAAAGAGAAAGATGTTATACATATTTAGAATTGAAATATGAATAGTAGTAAGAAATAAATGGGAAATCATGATTGTAAAAATGAAATGAATAATAATTGGAATATTTGTCTTTGTATTTTTGAAATCTAGACAATGATAAGGTTTTTTTTTTTTTAGAAATATGAATAAGTATAAACTGTAACAATTGAAAAACTGTTAATGGTATATGGTGTTGAAAGTAAAAAGGATTAAGTTGTAGTTTGGATAACAGCTAGAACATTTTTAAATTTAATTAGGGAAATTGTAACAATTGAAATATTTTTAATTATATATTGTGATGAAAGTAGAAATGATTACGTTGTGATTTGGAGGATTATATGGGCAAAACTATTTGGGTTATTGGGAAAGTTTAAGATGCCGCACCCCCCACGCCCCATTTTGGCTTTAGCAAGCCTCCCTGCA